>JAJEKB010020608.1:248422-293751 GCA_022393335.1 Macrotrachela quadricornifera | reverse complement strand
AAAGCATAGGAAAGTATTTTGCATTTTTTGAAGAGAAGATGGGGTCAAAAATCCAACTATCTTATACCAAAATAATGAGAATAACAAGCTCTATTAGCTGTGAAAGTTTCATCAAATTCGAAGAAAGTCATCGGATGGACCTGGCGACTTCTGGTGGACACACCCATATATATATGTAGTGACAAGTTGGATAATTCCAGTATTAGGTAGAAAAAATCCACATTATCAGTATAAACCAAGAATAAAAAAAATTTCAACATATAGTTAGACCTAGGCCATGTTAAATTTCAAGACATAGTAGTCATCACAATGCAAATGCCTTTCTTTTTTTCTTCCTTCTCTGCATGAACTGAAACATATATAACGATAACAATGCCACTTTACTGTCAGTTACATAACGAGCATATTATGAAAGTATTGAACTTACCGGCTGATTACAGTCACAAAATAAACGACATAGAGAGGGCAGATACTCCGTTTTTTTTCGTAAAAAACTTATTGTGTGTACTGATTATCATGCATCTTCCAAAGGAAGGATAACAATAAATCGAAGAAACTCAACTTCTAATGTAAAGAATAAAAGAAAAACAGAGAAAATGAAAATTGCCTCGTATATACATATACATATATGACAGGAAAGGAAAGAAAATTAAGACACAAATATGATTGAGAAGAAAAAAGGCTTATATGATGACATCTGATGAAGATTTAAATAGGTTATAACATGCCATAGATCGAATTATGCATTTTCGTATTTCTGTTTATATTCGCTTAAATTTTGAAGAACAACATTTACTACGATTCTATGAGCGACTGATGACTGATAATATTTGTAGGTTGTGACTATACCTCACTATAGTCTATCAAATGGCATATGAAGGAATGGAATCGGCGTGTATCACCTATATAGTGTTCCTCGTTAGATTAAAAACTAATTCTAATAGGTTTTTATAATTGAAATCTTATAAGATATTCCGTTTGAAACTGAAGAAAAATAACTTATTCCGACGGTTTCTATAATGCTGAACACATAACACTATGATTTGACTGTTGTATTCACAAATCATAATGATACAACACAATCTATATGTTAAATACTGTCATGATGAACTTTGATAGATTTCTCGTAGTTGAATTTCTTTATTAGTTGATCTTTTTCTAATGATAAAAACTATACATTGACAGCTATTCGTGCTCGAAAATCGGCGAAAAAAACCACGATTACCGTTTTTCTATTTAGAAATAGATAGTAGACGGTTTCTTTTTAATCATAGTACAGGCGAACATCAATGAATTCCGATTTTTAGACTCTATCATTTCAGTGTTTGCTTCATGAGAGATTTGCAATTTTTTTTCAGTAAAATTTTTGTATAATATTCGATTTTAATCATGTTGATGATCTCAAATTATTCTCCTTCGTAATAGTATTTATTTGAATATTTTCGTTTTGTTTTATAAATATTTTAAATGGACGAATTTGCAGAAGATTTTTCCGATAAAATTATTGTATAGGTTTTCTTGGTGATATTCTTGATTGTTCATTTAATTTTCCTATTCGAAAATAATAAATCCAAGCAAGAATCAATAGAATACTTTGAAAAAGCCATGTTAACCAATAGATTATTTTCGTTAGAAGTAACATGAATTGAAATGATGGCCAACATATTTTATTTTCGTGTTGAGTTTTTTTTCGACAATGATTTGGATAATTCTGTTGAAAATACAAGAAAGTTTTATCTAATAATGATCCATCTAACTGACAACATTTGTCTATTAATAAACATAATATTTTTTCTTCAAAAATAACTATTCGTAGATCACTTACAAATTTTTATTTGCAGATTATATTTTAATTCTGTATGATTAGTAAAAATATTTTCTTCAAGATCCTTTCGAATATTTTTTGTTAATGTTAAAGTCATATATAAAAGATAAATAACTGTACAAAAATGTATCATTGTTAAAAATATTGTTGAATAAATAAAAAGAGCTTTATGATTACGTAATCGTAAACCTAAGAACATTGCAAATTGTAAAGTACATGCTAAAATACTAAAAATCATATTAAAGATATTAAAACGATTGAAGATTAAACCAACGATGATCATTAATGGTATAAGAATACCCGATATGTAATAAGTTATATACCATAAACGTAACAGAATATTATCATTCATAATTGTATAGACGATAAGATAGATAAAAAAAAATAATTGACTAATTTATCTTATATCAATATGTATTGTCACTTTTGAATATTAAAAACTTTGTACCCGCCACTGAAGATATAACAATTATAATGTTAATATTTGATAATCAATTTCTTCACGAATATATTATCTTACAATATACAATAGTGATTCCGGCAATTTTAGGATTCAATAAACTACAAGTAATTCTTATGTTTAGTATTTTAATTTTATTTTTATAAATTATAGTTGAATTATTCATATTAAAGCAATTGATTAATGAGTACAATTGATATCATCAACCAAAATAGCTCGTTCATATACCGGATATTTTGCTGTAGGATTATTATTTTGTATCATTTTATTCTTATATACATAGAGTCTTAATACCTAATTCTGCTGAGAAAAAAAGATTTCTTTGATAAATCATTAATAACTCGAGTTTGCGACATCCTAGAGAACTGCATTTTAGTTTCCGGAGTAGAACGAACATTTTTCTATCGACTGATACTAGATTAATTAAAAAGTAATTGGAAGGTTTTTAGTGAGAAGAGTTACAATAGCATCAGGATCAATTTAAGTTGAATTTTACTCTGATTTTTATTGTACCAATCAATGTATTTTTTTTCTAATTCTGCCTTTCCTATCAAATACATAGAGTTATCAAATGAGAACAACATAAATAACATATTCGGAATTAGCATCGCGAACTACATTAGTTCAGGTATTTTTTTTGAAAACAAAAATTTTTACAAAAAAATAGACCTGCGGACGACTACGGCTAAACTTTGCAAAATACACTGAGGGGTATCACAGGTTGTTTTTTGTAAAAAATTTTTGTTTTCAAAAAAAATACCTGAACTAATGTAGTTCGCGATGCTGATTCCGAATATGTTATTTATTTTGTTCTCATTTGATAACTATGTATTTTGTAGGGAACAACAGAGTTGGAAAAAATACATTGATCGGCAGAATAAAAATCAAACTAAAATTCAACTTAAATTGATCTTGATACTATTGTAACTCTTCTCACTAAAGATCTTCCAATTACTTTTTAATTAATCTAGTATCAGTCGATAGAAAAATGTTCGTTCTACTCCGGAAACTAAAATGCAGTTTTCTACAATGTCGCAAACTTCAGTTATCAATGGTTCATCAAAAAAATCTTTTTTCCCAGCAGAATTAGATATTAGGACTCTACTGTTTTTTTTTATTCAGTAGTAGAAAATATTGAACAACATAAAGATTCAGTGACGAATTGAAGAGAGAGTTCTGATGTGCTCTCTCTTCTTCAGGAAATATTTTCGATTATTCCAAGCAAAGGTGAACAGACAAACGAGTTTTTTGTCCATAGTTGTTTTCTTTTCTCTGAAACAGTGCCTCTCTTCCCCTTTCAAAATCCTTGATCCGCCACGATAAAGTTTTTTTTAAATTAATGATAGCATTAATGAAGTTATACAAAATTCTTTGTTAAATAAATTGTCGATATTCAAACTTTGATTGATGATTTTTTGTATTTGTAAGTACTTATGAAATAAAAAGATGATCTATTGAAAAACAATCTGAAACGTTTAACAAAGTAATTTGTATAGTTTCTTTTTATTTTAAATCTATTTCTCTTGTTTTTTTAAGTCGAGAATCCTGTTTAATAATTTTTTTTATTAATTATGTGTATTGTTTTCAAATTAAGTTGATCTACAGTAGATAATCAAGTGGTAACTACCTAACAGTGTATACGCATGTTCAAAATCATCTTATCAATTCATTTGTTCTCTAAAAAACAAGATTATGTCTATGTCTAGAACGATTTTTCAACATCACTATGAAAATATTATTAAAACCATAGAGCATGTATGAATGTATCAACTGTATTTGTGTTCAAGTGAAATGTACTTAACTCTTTCATCAAGATTTTTTGTAATCTATGAATTTTCTTGTTTGAGATATTTTATAATTCAAAAACCATTCTACTTAATATTGTTTCATATGTCTACCAGTAAATGATATGAATAGTGATGATGATTTCGAAATTATTTTTCTAGAGGAAAAAAGGATTTGATAAATCATAGATACATCGTAAAATATTGATATGAATTTTAAAATCGGTGAATTAGATTGAATATAAATCATAGTTATATTTCCTCAATGAATGTTCACAATTGAATGTTCTTTCTTGCACTGTTTTTTTTTCTATTGAATTAGCACTTGATTTTCGATGGATTTTAAATATTCTTTTCTCCTTTATGAATTCATATCTTCAATGTTTTTTCTTTGGGCATTGATTATAATTTTAAATATAAAGAAACGAAATTAATTTTTATATACAATTATTCTGATTTTGATATTTTCTTGAATACTCACTGCATCACATGATTTATTCCTATCCACAGAAACAGATTCTATAGTATTATAACAAAATCGAAATTGTGATAAGTTTAATTTGTAGTGAATGTATGTGATTAATAATTTTAATAGTACTTTTTATAATCGATCTAAAATTCAAGTCGTTCATGTCTTCATATGTATCTGATTTAAATTTTTTCTAACTCTTTAGTTTTATGTTGAATAAAATTTCTCGATAATTTTAAAACGTTTTGTTAAAAAACAAGATTTTTTTTAGAATATAGACTATTAAAATGAATTTTCATTGACAAAAGAATTTTAGGGTTTTGAATCAAATGATTAAAAGTGCTCTGGTGAATAATAATCAGTATCAATGTTTTCTCTTAACAAGAGTAACCGAAATTTTGTTAATACAATCGTAATTTTTGCATTTATTGGGAATATTAGATATAATGTGCTCTTAAAATCAAACTTTGTTATTTCACATCTACAATAAATATTTTCATATAAACATAATTATAAATGCAATATTCATTTTCTATCATCGATACCTTTTCTTACATTTCATTGAATAAAATTTGAACTTTGTTCATATAATAAATATCTATATTAAATTTAACGCATATTTTTTCTTTTGGTATTTGTTGACAAATGAAATTGTCTTGAAGCTGCATTTCCTTGCCTATCTTCTGTAGAAAGATTATATTCACTACGAACAAGCCACTCAGGAATATCAAATATATGTTCAGTTTTTGATGGTTTCTTATTTTGTTGTCGTTTGTTATCGAAATTTAATGATGATGGAATTTTTTCACACATAGCGTCCCACCAACGTGGTCTTGAATATGGTACTGGTTCTTTACTTTTACGTGTAGCTGGATCGATATGATCAAGTAAATCATGCCTGCCACATAATTTACATTGACATATATAACTCGAACTCGTTCCTTGAATATTAAATGATTTTGTTTGATTAATTGTTGTTTGATCATCGGATACACCATTAAGATAAGGTATTTGTGATGGTGGACGAACAGTAACTAATTCACGGCTACCCTTTTTTAATGGCGGATGAAGATACCAGACTTCATCTTCGGGTTTACGTCTTAAATAAGTCATTTTTATTTATGTTTATATTTAAAATATGTATGCTTTCTCGAACAGTTTCTATCATATTTAAAATTGTTTCTTCATCAATAACCTCTAGTCAAAAAATAAATTTGTAGATGTCATAAGATGTGTCGATCTGTTCTACATACTATTATCTATTATTCAACTGATTGATATTAACATGATAGTATTTTGAAAGTTAAAAAATTGCGATCGTTTTCTGTCGTTGGTATGAACCCGTTTATGACTCTTTTCTGGAACTTAATTATGTATATACTACCCGTAAAATGAAAACAACATTGAATACTTTCGCAATGATAACAGAATTCTTCAAAAATTTCATTTATAACCAATTGTTTTAAAATAACAGAAATAAAATTTGTTTTACAATATAGATGTTTGAGTTTAGATATGAAAAAGAACTTTATTCAAATCTGATTCAATTCTAGATAAGTTGTAGCGTAGAATGCAAAGCAAATTAGAAACTTGAGACGCTCATCTCAATTAAACTATTTGATTGGAACATATTTTTGTGAGTTAATGTTTTATAATCCTTTTAGTTCGTGTATTCAATGGTTTTTCTTTTCTTTAAAACTTCATTCTTTGGATGTTTCAATAGATACATAAGATTTTGTTCTTGCATTGTAAACTTTTTACGGTAATTATGACTGTTTACAGAGCATTCTACAATGTCTAATGTGAAGTTCTGTTGGCATAGATGGTATTCTTATTGAATTATTCTACATTCCAAGATCTTTCTTAATCTTATTACAAACTTGGATATGTTTCTTATTCATAATAATATTTTTGTGGCATAAATATAACATAGAAATAGAGGACGAACAATTGTATCTAAGTGTTTATATAGCTGTTTTGTACTTGATCAGTTTCAAAGTATTAAAGTCACTACAACAAATAAAGTAATAAATATTATTACCCATCGTGATGGATTGTGCAATAATGTTTTTTTTTCATATATGAAAGTTATGAATTCAATCGAAGTATAAATATGATACTTATAATCAACGTGTAAAACTGAATACAAATGATGTGTTTTTCGAAGGTATTTGAGAAATAAATTCTCGAATTTCAGAAACACGATAGAAACGAACATTTCACTTTGAAACAGAGCTATACTAAGTGAGAGAAAGACATTTGTATCATCTTTTCACATTTTTTTAATTAATTAAAGGCTAGAAAATCTTTTGAGTAAAACAAAATTGGTCATTCAGACAATCTGTATACATAACTATAAAGTGCTACGAAAAAAATGTGTTTTAGAAGTGATAAACGTTTTGTCACTTCTTCAGAAGATTCCCTTTAATACATTTTTAGTTAAGAGTACTAGGCTTTTTATTTTAAAAAGCAGTGCTCTATCTAATCAATGGATTGTTTAGGTTTATAAACATTCCAGTTAGTTAAGTAGATCATGATGAAATGATTTTCAAACGATTAGATTTTCTTCAAAAAATCTGAAAATATTAACTTTCTCTGAAGGTACAACCCTAAAGAAATGTTAAAGTGTATAGAGCCGATTGTACAGTTTGATTAGCGAATTTAGTAGTCGTTTAGGAGGCGTTGCACGCAAGTGATGACTATTTCTACCAGAACCTTGCTCAATCATTGTTACTGATCTGACAGATACTTTCACAATAGATAGACTTAGTATAAACTTAGAAAAAAACTACAAATTTCATCTCAAACGCGTGAATCATTATGGAGATATAGATGTTACAAGTAAATGTGCTTTGACATATTTTGTAATATCTTGGAGACATTATTTGAACATGAAGCAGGTAGTAATACTTATAGTTTAATTCAATCAAATTAAAAATAAGATACACTGTCCTATCTATGTAGCTCCTTTTCCATTTTGATGCATACTAAATTATCGGTTTATTCCATTGTTATATTTTATTGTTACTGCTGAACTTCAATTTAAATATCGTTAGATATCTAACTGATAGATCAATATAGCATTGGATTTGAGAAGAACATATTATTTATATAAATTTGAGATGTTGTAAATCGTACTATTTCTATGCACAATATTAATATGAGAATGAAGCATATAGAGACGATATTTTTTAATAAATATTGTAAGGTATTAGTGATTGCAATTTCTATTGCCTATAATAACAGGGAAAGATCGGATTGATGCTTACATAACCATTGATAACATATCTTTCATTGATGTCAAATAATTGAGTTACTTGCTATTAACTTCAAGAAATGACTATAAATCTATTGTATTTTTTTATAGATGAAATTATATACAAAAAAACAATCAAACTGTAATAAAGTAATATTCAACTTTTGATAATTTGTTGATTCCTAGCAATACCAAAGAAAATAAAATAATTAAATCTTCTACTACTTGAAAAATCTTACAAACATAACCGTTTTAGAATTTTGCAAAGCATGATTTCTATATGAAATATTTTACGTACTTCATCCATTGTGAAAGTATCAATAGTCGATTGAGATTGATGATTTTAAACATTTTTAAGATAGCCTATCAATACATTCAAATTGGTAGAATATCTTGTGTTGATTAGATGAAAACTCTGTTATTATTTCGCTTTCGAATATTTTATATTGATTGGATATTTCTTTCACAGCTCTATACAAACTCATTAAAAACTTCTGGATCCAGTGAAACTAGTATAAAAATATTATTCATATTGAAAAAATCGAGTCAGATATGAATTGAAAGCTTTTTTTAATAGTAACCTGCTTTTCATTAGAGAACATGAAAAAAAAACATTAAACGAAAGATTTTATTATCATCAACATATGACAAGACATATATTCTACTAGTTTTCAACACTAATCTTATATCTAAAGAGAGTAAATTCTATACAAATTCTAACTTTTCAAAATCTTGAAAATAGACATATTGCCTGATCTGTCAAATTTACAATAACTAAGATAAGTTGATATGATTAATATAGATTATCATCATTTATTGTTATACATAAAGAAGCAATATTATGTACAAGACAATATTTTGTATGAATTCTAGACAACAAAAAAAAACTTTTGTAATATTATGATTAAAATCGATTTAATATACTATTACCTAAGAAGTAAATTTGCACATTTGTGCAGACATTTTATGTAACACATCGATAAATTAATACGAAATATTTTGACTTTTCCATTATATTATAACTTCTCAAACAATCAATCTCATATTTTTTTTTCATTATATCTGTCTCTAATAATTACCACCAGCATTAGTATGAAAATGTGTATATGTTATAGAATAACAAAGCTGAAGAATGTGTTTGACAGATGATTTGAAGGGAAGGCTTTGTTCTTATAATAATAGTTCAAAATCTGTATCATTAGAATAAGTCAATATATGATAGATAAAACGTAAAATAGTACATTTCTAAACTCATTTTTTCTCACTTGCATCCTAACTTTTTTTCGAACATGGAACATCACTCTAAGAATAATAATTTCAATTTCAATTTGAATACTCTTATTATATGAAAAACAAAACAATATAAAAAAAATTCACACAAGAACACTAAGTGAACAAAGTTGACACTGTTCAGAATTCATTGTTGTATTTGTCGATAATGATGTTGGTGGTGAATTCGTATCAATTTTTAAAGGACGACATGTACGATAATTATTCGATATATTAGTTGTATTAAAATCATCATTTAATATTTCTTGATAAATATGATAATTCTGTCCATTAATACAATTTGAACCAGTACCGGTAGATGATGATGAACCACTACTATGATAATGTGTTGGACATGTACATTGAGTTGATAGACTTGCTTGATAACTAACAGGTCTTAATGGATGATGAGGATGATGATGATGTTGATGAGGATAAAAATGTTGTTCAGATTGATTTGGCCATGGAATTGTATTTGTTGGTGTTGGGCGAACAAGAAGTGATTCACTTTTTGAATCATTACTTTGATGATATTTTGATGAACGTAAATGACAAAATAATAAATATGGATAACGAGATATTATTAATACAATAAATGTAAGAATAATAAGTACTAATAAAATTCCACATAATGATCCAATAAGAATACTTTTTGTTGGTTCATTCATATACCATGATTGTTGTTGTTGTTGTTGTTGCTGATTTGAATCAATAATAAGAGATGATTTTAATGGTTCTGTTGATGTTATTTGTAATTGTTTACAGAATTTTTCATAATTTATTTTTCGAAGAAGATATAAACATATTTCACCTTGTTCTACATATTCAAATGAATAATTTCGTTGTAAATTATCAAGTAATTCACTCATTTTATATATAGGAGAATTTGTACTGATTTTAAAACCATTTATATCATGATGTTTTAAATATTTTCGTCGATATTCATCATTAAAATTTTCATCTATTGTTGATGGAAATAATTTCCATTGAATGAATAATTCAGATTTATCATTATTTGGTGTTATTATTAAATCAGCTATTCGAATAGTTTGTAATGCCACATAAGTAATTGTCGTCGTCGTCGTCTTAGCTGTTGTTGTTGTTGTTGTTGTTATTGTGGATGATTCTTGTTGTTCATCGATATTATCAATAAGTTTTTCAACTCTAAAAAATAATTCAATATTGATCAATTTGTAAACTGTAAGATCCAATTTGTATAGTTTATAAAATATAATAAATAAATCTAACTTACAAATTAATTATAGTAGTTTTTATTGTTGTAGTCGTGGTATATTTTTCATTATCAATAATTATTCTATTTAAATATGTACATTGAGGTGTAGTTATCATACTACATGTTAATTGTTCATTTGATAATTGATTTAAATTCATATTTCGTCGTTCTGGTGGTGATTCACATTGACCAGAAATTTTAATTTGTTTAAAATTTTTTTCCATATGACAATCACAATGTAATGGATTTTGATCAAGTTCAAGTGTATGAAGATTTTGATAAAAATTTATTGAATATTGATTAATTGTACATAATTGATTACGTCGAAGAAATAAAATTTGTAATGTTTCATTAAGTGTAATTAAATGAGGAAAATCTTTTAAACTATTATTTCTTAAATCTAAATACAAAAAAAGAGAAAAATTATTTTGAATAATAAATAAATAAAAATAAATAAATACCAAGTGATTGTAAACGTGTATTTTGAAATGCATTATTATCAATAAATTCAATTTGATTATCACGTAAATGAAGTCTTTCAAGTGATGGTAAATTTGAAAAAATTTTTTTTTCTATTTTTTTTCCTAAATAATTTCCATCTAAATTTAATTGTTTTAATTTAGGTGCATTTAATGATAATATAAATGATAAAAAATTTTTATCAAGTTCAAGAATTTCTAATGATGGAAAAAAATTTTTCATTTTTAATGATAATTTTGTTAATTTATTTGATGATAAATATAATTTTTCTAAATATTCAAGACGTGTTAATATTGATAAATCAAAATAATTTAAACGATTATTTTTTAATGATAAAATTTTTAAATTTAATGGAAAATTTAATTTATTTATTGATTCAAGACGATTATAATCAGCATAAAATTCACGTAAATAATTTAAATGTAATAAAAATGTTAATTGTTTTTCATTATTTAATTCATTATTTCGTATATTTAATATTTCAAGTTGAGTAGATATTAATTCAAATATATTTTCATCAATTATTTCAATACCTAAACAAATAAATAATATGAAAATTAAATTTTTAAAGATTAAATTTAGTTATTTTAATCGGATTTAAATATGAAAAAGATACGAACCATTATAAGATAAATCAAGTTCAATTAAGGAATTTGATGGATTAAATGTAGTTGTTGATAACGAAGGATGAATATTTAAATAACGAATTTTATTTTTACTTAATATTAAAATTTTTAATTTTTTTAATGATGATATTAATGGTATATGAAAATATTCTAAACGATTTTCTGATAAATCTAATCGTTCTAAATTTGGAAATAAATTAATAAAAAATTCTATATTATTTATATGTGTAATTAAACATGATTGTAAAGAAAGTTGTGTTAATTTTCTTAATATTAAATTATTATTATTATTTGTTATATTAAATAAATTTGATAAATCAAATGAACGTAATGATAAACGTTTTAGATTTGGTAATTCAAAAAGTATTTGTATAAATGTATTTGTTGTTAATTGAGATGTGATAATAGTTGTTGATAGAATAAATTCTTCTAAATAATTAGCTAAATCAATAAATGCATTATTTTCAATTATATTAATTGGATTTGATTGTAATTCAAGTTTACGTAATTTTAAACCATTAAATGCATTTTTATGTACAATTGATATACGATTACCAGATAAAACAAGTTCATCAAATATAATATTGCCTTTTAAAAAGAAAAAAAAATCAATATTATATGTGATGTCTTTTATTTTATTTACTTACTATTATTAAAATGTGGTATTATTGTTAATTGTTTTCGTGCACAATAAATATAAACACGCCCTGTCTCAGTTATTGCACATCGACATTTAGTTTGAATATTAAATGGAATAGGACAAGTTAAAATTTGTTTAATTAAAATTATAATTAATATATAATAAATATATTGAATAAACATAATTATCTAAAAATATAATAAATAAAAAAAATTCTGATTGTTCAAGGTTATATTCTTGTTCCTATACTGATATTTATTATAATTTATTTAATCTTGTCATGTTCTGTTCATCTCTATTCGCACTCATTTTCTTTTTCCCGTTAGTTACGTGTTCGCTACTGATTATGAAATAAGCAGTCGCTGTTAAGAGTGCTTATTTGCATTAATAAGAGATGGATTTGAACACCCTAAGCTTTGGTGACGAGAGTAAATGGTTATTACTGATCTTGTTCTTTTACTCTCAAGAGATTCGTCATAGAATGATTGCTGTAGAAATAGAAAATGACAGTACCTTTACTAAATTAGACACATGTGGAAATGTTGATTGTGTTCAATTAGAACGATAATAAATAAGTTATTGTATATATAAATAAGGAGACGCGCGTGAATGAATATGCAATGTCCATCAAAGTGAATAATTGGTCAGCAAATGATTACATCATACATACAGTTCGATAGATAAGCATAAAAATTCATTGAGACGAAAATACACAGTTCCTTTCTAATTATACATAGAGAAAAAGAAGAAAGCTGTCAATTATCTCTTTTTAGCAAGTAAGAAATTGAACGATAGATAAATCTTTGCGAATGACATCTTCACACTCGTGGTCAAGCGGTTTCTTCTTTTTCTAAAGAAGAATGTGTCGACTAATGATGGCACTTTGGTGTGAAAACGGAAGGAGTGCGAGCACACATACATACATTTATATATATATACATTCCGAATGTCATTACGTGTAAGGAGAAAAAGAAGAAGAAGAAGAAGAAGAAGCATCTTTATTCTTACTCCAGGGAAAACGAAGAAGGAACAGCTGGAAATCAACTAAACTCATCTTGATGTTGATGACGTCCGATTCACCAGAAAGAAAGCAAAGACGAAGATGAAGAAGACTGTTGATCATTGTTGTTATTGTTGTTCTGCTTAGCAGGTGTTCGTTCTTTCTTTATATAATATATTTTTTTAACATCAAACTACTGAGCCGTTACGCATAGGTTGTGTCTTGATTAACCAAGGTCTTTTTTTTTTCTTTTTATACAATAAATTATCTGATAGGTAGGTACTTAAAATCTCGATTTTTTTTTCTAACTTATTTAATTATTATTCATCATGATGTGTTGTCTAAAGATTACATTAGGTATATTTGAATTAATCAATGATGAAGGGTCTATCTTTCTCTATAGTATTGTATCACACAAGGAGATTGTTAACGTCAAATGTTTACGTGCAATGCTTTCTATCCTGCTGATATACAAGTATATAGACGAAGACCACTCACAGTCAATCAGTGACAAGTACCTGCCGTGTATAAGAATGAATGAATTGAATGACCATTTGAGTAAAGGTTGCATCATGTTAATCGAACTCGACAATAATTGTACTCATGATAGATAATATAGTTTTCATTATCACGGCATGTGTCTCTTGAATTAATTCGAAACGTATGTTTCTTTTCCTATATATATATACTTTCTACTTACCTTTATTGCCATTCAATAGAAGAAGTTATTTCCGTTAATGATGACATGTAATGATCTATGTTTATGTATAAATGTATGTATGTGTGTGAGAACTGCAAATGGTGTTAGTCATTCATTCATTCATACATTCATTCATTTTCATTTCCTTTTAATAATCATGGTAATAGAAATTAACATGCATTCACATACGATTCTAATGTCTAGTCAAATGTAGATTTTTCCAATAGAGACGCAATGTGAGAAGATGAATGACCAATGCCTTTATTATAATCGAATTGAGTCTCTAATCCCACAATGTCCCGACTCAAGTTATCGGATACTTACAGATACAGAAAAAAAAAATAAAGTCGGTCAGTATTGATTTAATGAAGTAGATATAGAATAAAATAAAAACAATAAGATAGAAAATTATAGTACACGCGCCATCTCTATGTCTTTTGAATAAGAGAATAATCAATAACCTACCTTGTCGGTCAACATGTCGCCCCTTTTTCTTTCCTTTACATTCGACATAGTCCTTGATTTTAATAGGTTTTTCATCGACTATTATTATAGCTCTTTACATACAAGCATAGGTTTTTTTTTTCTATAGGACCGTTCAATGTGCTTAATGTCGCCTTCTTTTTTTCTCTCTCTCTCTTTCTCTTTCTTTCTGTCCTATATACACATATATTGCCTATTTCTTTCTCAATGATGCGCGCAATCTGCATCGACTATGACTATTTTGCTTTCAAGTTTTTTTTCTTTTGTCATTGTCATTGTCATCGTCGTACGATTTAATTATTATTTTTTTATTTCACTCACTAATAGCTACCGTTAAAAAGGAGACAGAAGAGGTGGTCGACAATTGTTCTCTAATATGTGCAATATTCAGACGAATAAGATTGTCTAATTATCAATTGCTTCTATGCTTTGCAACCATTACGCATTTTTTGATAACGTGTGAAACAAAAAAAAAAAGGACGGTTCATTATATGAGATTTTGAAGGTAAAATGAAGGACGAATAACCTTCAAATTAAAAGACTATTTTTCTAATTGTATATACACATATGATCATCTTCTCATTATAATTATAAGCACGTTCTAACTATTTAATAGTAAATTCTACTTACAAAATATGTTGCACACTAGAAATACTAATTTGTATCAATTCAACAACTTGCTTAAACGATCTGTTGCCCATTCAATTTTTCTTTTACCTTAAGAATACAATCAATAATAAGATGTTTATTGTCATCTTCAACTGTCTCCTAACGTTTGTTTTCTATATATTGATATAAAAAAAATAGTTGTGTTAGGCGTTAAAAACAGATGTGTATATACATATATTCGATTACTCAACTAGATTCATCTGTTTTGTCAATAGATAAATAAGCACATATATAAACTTTCTTTGAAATATAGTCGATATCTAAATCTTCGCCTGTGAATAACAAAAAAAAAAGAAGCAAAATCAATTTATCGTTCTTTTTGATCGTATAAACTCGAAAAGTAAACAAACTTACTTTCGATCCATTTAAATTGGAAGCCGACACTTATAGAATAGAAAAAGATCTTAATTTAACTCTTACTAATACATATATCGAATGCATTTAAAATGATAATAGTGATCTATTGTTGATATTTTGACGTATGCATTTGTCTCTATTGTTCTTATCGTCTTGTTTGACCCGACGGAGACGTCTTACAAGTGTCAACTTTACATTGGTTATTTGCTTATATAATCCAGTAACTACTTCTTATATCAAATAAAAGACAAAAAAAGAAAGATTTAGCTCGTCATTTACAAATTAATCGACACATTCAATTCTTTCAAAGTTTTTGCGTCATTTACATATACATGCTTATTCATTATTTAGCATATGATTGCTACTTGAAATATACAAAAGACATTCGTTATAACCTAATATATATATATATCATTGTCGGATTTATCAAAAAAAAAAAAGCAAAGTATAAGTTAATTCTAAGAAGGAAGGAAATTTGACTAACATAAATCTTTTTCTATGATTTTTATGAACTTACTTTTTTTTCTCAAGAGTTCGTGCAAGTTAATGAATGCATCGATGGTAGTAAAAGAAAAAAGTGATAAGTATGCATAGAGTGTACGCACGTCAAATCGAATGCCGTTCATTCATTGTTCTTCTATCCGATGAATGAATGAATGAGTGCATATACAGCTGATTAGATGTATTCGTTCTCTATATATTATCACAAAAAAAAAAAAACTTTATAAAATTTCTACATTTCGTTATTTGATTTGATATTTGATCAAGTTAAAGAAAAGTGGCATTGTCCCATAATGTGTAGTAAAACGAGTAGTGTAAGTTAAATAATCAGAGCACGACAATGAACATCTGTATATCAATGATATCAATTTCACATAGTTTCTAACGTTCACTGTTAGAACAGATTGTTATCGAAAAAAAAAAGAGAAAAAAAAGATATGAAAATTCTTCACTTATTTCTTCGAGATAAGATGCTGAAATCTAAAGAAACTATGCCGACAATAAGTAAAGTAAACGAATGAATTGAAAGAAGATAATGAAGAACAAAAGAAAAATAATTTAACTAAAAAATATAATCGATTAGTTTATAGTGAAAGTATTTATAATAAGCAAAATAAATTTTTATATGTATAAAAAATACGAAGAAATATCTCTAATTGTTTATTTTTCAATCATTTTTTTTATTTGATTGACAATTGTACATATTTTCTTCTGATGAACAAAAAGAAACGAAGGCAGCATGCATATTTAGTATTATCTTATGTAATTGAGCGTGTGTTCGTCTGACCCTTGCAGCATCCAATTGGATTAACTATAAAAGATTATCGATTGACTAGTTACTGTCTGTCTATGTCTTATGTTACAGCCAATATGTTATCGAAAACCGATTATCATGTTGAGTGATTGTTTGTTGTTGTTTTGGTTATGATGTAGAAAAAGAGAAAAGAAGGCGCCCGCCAAGTGTAGCATTCTAACTATCTAATCATTACTGATAGAAAATAGTCTGTTTCTGAATGAATGTTTGACATAGCAAAAAAATGTATTTATTCTATAATGATTGATAAAATAAAGATTAAAAACGAATATTTCATTTTTCTATGAATAGTTCATTGATGACCATATTTCATGTGATGAATACCAGCAAGATCATTAAATGAACTTTTATACATTCATTCATTCATTGTCTTATTTTTACTGATGATGATCAGTCTATCATACAATTGTATGCTTGTAAATTTCTGAACTAAATTAATGGCTAGTATATTTGACAGAATATTTTTTCCTAAGGGATTATTTAGAATGAGATACAAACGGAAGAATAATATACATATATAGCGAGAACTGGAAAAGGTCATTTATGTACACAGACAAACACTCTTCATCTAATGATCAGTCAATTTTTTCACCTTTGTTCTAACCTTCAGATATAAACCAGAAAAAGTAGACAGATATACATACGAGTGTATATCATAAAAATTCAACCTTCTGTTGCCCACTAGCCATTTTATGATGTAATCATTATTATCATTATCAAATGATGATAGATTGATTAAAAGAAAAAAAAAAAGAGAGACAATCTGACACCTAAACATTTGCACGCACACATCGATGATGAACTTCAAAACGTACCCAATTGTATATGTTGTAATTTCGATGGATGATGAAATTGAAATATAACAGTAGTAGTCGATCGATTCTTGTGAATTATGGGTCCATTATTTTTCTCTCATCCATTTTTTTTTCTTCTGTCTATTGGGCATTGGTCGTGTTGATTGAACGAGAAAGAAGAAACGATACTTCTCTTGTTTCTATCATTCTCATTTTCTCCCCCCTACTCCTTATCCATACACACACGTGCCAATTGATGGTCAATCATACAGATGTGAACTTCGAGAATTTGCAATTGTAAAAACAAAAAAATAAAATTATTTACTCTATTTTTCTAATTAAAAATCTCTGCAGGATATTATTTGTATTTTCAATAATGAGACTTGAATTAGAAAAATCTTCCTTCTCAAACTACATTTATCGAATAAAAGTAACACTCACTCTTAATTTCCATAGATAAACATGATATATGTTGTTGTTGTTGTTGTCATTGTTAGCTTAAATTTCAAAAGTCTATTCAAGCATTAAACGAGTCTCAAGTTGATCATTGATAAGTTTAAAACAACCTTTACAATAGATCAAAAAGAAAACGAACACAATGCCAATTTTATTTTATGCATCATTACATATATTTTTTTTTCTTATATAATAACATACATATGGCTCGAGAAAAAAAAGTCTCTTGTGTCAAATAAACATCTAAAGTAATGCACTGATCGAATTAGTAATTGATCATTCTTTCAAGGATCTCTCTTTTCTGCAAATGGATGTTCAAGTAGATCGAATGTATATATACCCATAGGGCATATTGAATTAAAAGAAGAATAATATACATCAGAAATTCTTTCGTTTTTTTTTTCTTTGGTTCATCAAAAACTTCGATCAATGTCACTTACATATTCAATAGTATTAGAAATTTAACAATAAAAAACTGATTGAACTTTTTCTTTCTTTTTATTATTATTATTGTAGTTGTTGTTACCTTGCGTGATCACGCATCAGACCGATACGGTGACACATGTTCGCGTTTGAACACCCACCGCCTGTCTCGACGATTGTCATCACTTGTATTTTTTTTTCTCCTGTGTGAAAGATTTTCATTCATTAATGAGAAGACAACTCCCTCTAGTGAGAATTGAAGGGCGAGACACGAGTATAAACTCGTGTATTCACAAAAAGTAATCGTTTGACGAACACTCAAAGCATTGAGAACAATGTCGAAGTAGCCTCTTTCTATTTTTTTACAAGTGTATAGGAGGAGAGAAGGACATACTTGAGAGACTGAACTGCACCGTTCATTATTAAAACATAGAAGAAATCGATGCTAATTTGATGAGAAAACGCCTCTTTTCTTTTCTCAGAAATGATCATTGAAATGTAATTTGAAATCATTTAATCATTTCTTTTGTTTTCATGAATGAATATTGACTTTTTATTTATAATATATTTTAATTGTTTTCTTTGAAATTATTGATATTTTCCCAGAGATTTTTGTTAGAATTTATATATATATTTAATCATACGATTGAATATGATAAACATAAATTCGTTATGCAGGTCGATGACTTCCTATCAGTGAAAAAAGAAAAAGCTTCCGGCTAGAAAAGCATCTATTAATGAATGAAGACTATTATCTATTGTGAGATACTTGACCGAAAAGATAGAGTAAAGCAAAAAAACAAGTGACCGTCTGTTCTATGTTTTGTCAATAAACACGTGTGAGTGAACTGATAGAAAAATTGACAAGTGAATATGACAGGATGTTGACCATATGACTTGCATTGTCAATAGAGCATAACAAAGAAAAAGAACAAATAGTAGAATTAAATAGAAAAAATTGAATGATTTTAAAATGGTACATTAAATAGATATTAAAATGTCATTCATCAAATGTGACATATATTTTTTTTTCACCAGAAATGAGTTTACTGATTTTCTGTAAGATTGATAAGAGTCACGCCCACGTTGGGTTTTAGTTTATCTACAGTGACTCTTAATTGATAGAAAATATAGAGAATGAAAAAATACATCAATGAATAACGATGAGACCATTGTTTTATAAAGAATATTCAATAAATATTCTTTTTTTTTATTACATATTGTGTATTCGTTTTAATTTGAATCCAATAGAATAATTTTCTGTCTTTATAAACAGTCTTGAACACTATTTCCAAATAGATTTAAGGCAAAAAAACGTGTAGAATACTCTAAAATTTGATTTTTTAACAGTCAAATCTGAAGTCTTTTTCTATGTTCATAGAATAACAACAACTTTAATGAATAAATAAGAGATAACAAACATATATTATACAGGCCTATCAATAAACTTTGAGATAAGAAAGCTTATTGAGTAATCTTTAGTTCAAACAAAGAGAAAGTGTTTATATTCATCAGAGTCATTGAAATAGTCTTTAATATTAATTTAAAAAAATAATAGTGTGATATATCAACGGTTAGCTTATGATTGTTTTTAAAATTTGCAATGGAAATAAATGAGTGAATACAACGTCAATTGAATGAATAAAAAAAAATTGTAGAAAGTTGAACATTTAAAATGACAGAATAGTGGTGATACTAAAAATTGATTCTCTAAACTTTAATCGTATTTATAATTGTCAAGACTTGAATTCTCTTTTGATCACAAATCATGCTCTCAACGTTACCATGCAATGAGTCTAACTTTGGATCAAAGTTGAGATCACTGTAAGATTCGTTCGTAGATATTAATAAATGTCTTGAAAATCGAATTGTAGAAGAGCTATTGGGACTTATTTTTTTGAATTTCATTGAGATTTATATATCGTCTATATTGCGAAAGTATTATGTCTGGCATAAAATATACGTAAATAAATTCTAAGACAAATGAATTTATCTTTGACCAAATTTTTCTCCAATGAATCTATTCTAAAAACATTATTTTATTGCAGAGATTGTCTTGATCGACATAGCAGCAAAGAGTGTCACAGACCGTGACTGAGACTAACAATACCTATTATTCTGTTATAGACCATGATCGACACCGAAATAGTCGTTACCTGTGCATCACAAACTGTGACAGACACTAATAATTTTGACTATTCCACCACAGACTGTGATCGATAAAGGACTAAAGACCATATAAATATTTGGTATACAATCTATGCAGCCCCATCATATTTCATATTTTTCATCTCGTAGGGATTGCGCTGACAGGTGTTACCATCCAAAGGATTTTGAGTCTGTCTCTACGAAACTAAAAGCTTTTCAAGAAATTTTTTTGTCACAGTGCTTTGAATTAAGAATTCTATAAATCCTAGAAATTTCATTAAAATTGAAAAAAACTTTGGTATACTATGGTCGAATTCCGGTGGAAATATGCATGTAATATTTAACTCAAGAATAAGATAAATATACTATAATACGATGCGTTCCTATAGAACTAGCAAACCATGTTTATTAATATATAACTTTCGATGATCGTTGTCTGTTCATTTCATTAAAACATAGTTTTAATATAAATATCTTGAGCAAAGCTACATTCATTTGCTCGATCAAATTGCAGCGAATCAAGCTTTGCCACTTTCACATTGTCTGTATTTCGAATTTTTTTTTCCCAGAAACAAACACTTATAACCCACCACTGCCATATATATATTCATCATATTTCTATAACTAGCCATGTTCAACGAAGTTTAGTTGATGAAAATAGCTTATAATTGCTACATGAATTACCATAATTAAAATAACGTTTTATTATCAATCGCTCAACTTTTTAAAAAAATAATAGATTGTTTCTCACGTGTTTCGATTCTTCAACATAACAGCAATATCATGCTTTGTAAATGCATCATCAAGAACCACATATATAAACTTTTATCATCATGTTTTGCCATAGTATTCTTTTCTTTTCTCAAATGATATGACAAAGTTAATGTTATCTTTGCAAAGTAATATTACTATGCAAATCTTCGAACATATATATAAATTCACATAACTACTTCACTTTCATCAATTCTTATTTCATCGATACATAAGAATATCATCATACACAACAACAATAACAATGAAAGCAATTATTACTCTCTGTGTCCTCTTCGTAGGTGCTTATTGTGCACCTATGCTCGATGAACAGCTCGGTCATCAATGGACTTTATTCAAACGTGTCCATGAAAAACAATACAATTCAATTGAAGAAGAAACTGCTCGGTATGTTATTTCATTATTATTTAGAAATTATATTCCTTTTATTTCTATTTTATAGTCGAACAATCTGGGAAGCTAATCTTGCTAAAATCCAAAAACACAATCTTGAAGCTGATATGGGCATTCACACATACACTTTAGGAATGAATCGATTTGGTGATTTGGTTAGTTATTTCTTCTTTTCTATCACTATAATATCTACTATGTTTTTTATTTATTTATTGATTTAGACTCATGAAGAATTCAAAAAACACATGAATGGATTGAAAATTTCAGCTAATACTGAAAAAAGCAATTTCGATCATCATACATTCTTAGCTCCATCAAATGTTGCTATTCCAGATGCTGTCGGTATGTATTTCTTATATTAATATTCTATAGAACGTAAAAATTTTATCTTTAAAATATTCTATCTAGATTGGCGTAAAGATGGTTATGTAACACCAGTTAAAGATCAAGGACAATGTGGATCATGTTGGGCTTTTTCAGCTACTGGTTCACTTGAAGGACAACACTTTGCTAAAACAAAACAACTTGTTTCACTTTCTGAACAAAACTTAGTTGATTGTTCAGGTAAATTCGGTAATATGGGATGTGATGGTGGTTTGATGGATTCAGCTTTTCAATATATCAAAGCTAATGAAGGTATTGATACAGAAAAAAGTTATCCATATGAAGCTCGTGATGGTAAATGTCGATTTAAAAAAGAAAATGTTGGTGCTACTGATACTGTAAGTTTAAATTTTTCTATAAGATTTAAATAGATTAAATTATAAATTAATTTTTAATAGGGTTTCGTTGATATTAAACATCAAAATGAAACTGATCTTCAAGCTGCTATTGCTACAATTGGTCCAATTTCAGTCGCTATTGATGCATCACAAGATTCATTTCAATTTTACAAATCAGGAGTTTATAATGAACCAGATTGTTCATCAACAGAACTTGATCATGGTGTTTTAGCTGTTGGTTATGATACAACAGGTACACATGAATATTATATTGTTAAAAATTCATGGGGAACATCATGGGGACAAAAAGGTTATATCTGGATGACTCGTAACAAGAAAAATCAATGTGGTATTGCTACTATGGCTAGTTATCCACTTGTTTAAATCGATGATTATTTAGACAAAAAATAAAGGACTGTATATTTTCTAATATTTTATTATTAAGATTTTTCAATCTTGTTCGTTCAAAAAATATACCTTTCAAATAAAATTTGAAATATAATTGTAAAAGTTATTTTTCATTAAAAAAGAGAAGTAGCATGTCATATGAGATGTTATAGAAAGTACAGAGATGATAAGCATCATTGTTAGAAAATATACCGGACGTATTAAATCAATAAGGTAAAAACGAGATCTATGGTTTGGAAATAAAGATTGTTATGTGTTTTTATAATAGTAGGAAACTATGTTTTCACCCATGTGAAATTCTACTCAATGATTATAAATCATTCATATAAAAAAATGAATCGTAACAATAAAAAAATTCGTTTATATTAGTAACAATTGATTGGTATTGTCTATAAAATCTTAAATAATTCATTCATAGATGAAAATATTAAGTGCAATTTATGTTTGAAACTAAATTTAGTTGCCTGAGATAAATCTATCTACAGACTGTTTTATTTATTTAGATTGTATTCAAATTAGTAGCATTAGCATTATAATAGCGTATAGAAAACTCAAGCAACATTTCGCCCAACATAAATCAACACACTCATTTCTATCAAATTGTAAGTAATAATAATAAGACAGTGACAAAAAAATATCTCCGATATTTTGCTGACTAACGGGCTAATCAAATGAGGATCAAATTCTTTAACACATTAGGTTCGTGATTTGATATATTTCCTATCTAGGTAAGATCTAATGATATTTATCCTTTGAAACGTTTTCATATCTACTGAGAATTATCTTATGCAAAGAGATCGAACTCCATAATAAATAATCATTGTTTCAAGGTGAAACGATTTTGAATTTGACACATACTTATTCTCAAATTAAAGCGAAAGCAGAATATTGCATTGTTCTACTAGCAGTTAAACACTATTTATTTATATTTGTATCATTTTAAAATTATTATACAAATGCGTGGAATCAATGACTTTTTAATACTAGCACAACAGCATTGAAATTTCTGAGTATTAGAATTGGGTATTTCCACGGGCATCCGACCATACTGTGCAAAAGTTTTCTCTGATTTTGATGGAACTTCTAGGTTTTATAGAGCTCTTAATTCAAAGCATTTTGATAAAAAAATTTTCTTGAAAAGCTTTTATTATCATAGAGTTAGCCTCAAAATACTTTTGATGGTAAAATGTGAAAAATGACATTTTTGAAAATTTTGACTACCAGTTTTTGACTTATTTATCTAAGAACATGTAGTCAAAAATGAATTCCAAAACGATATTTGTCTTTCTCATGGAAATGTGCATCAACCGATAGCAAACTTGACTTCTTTGCTAGAAAAGGTTAAACTATTCTTAGTCACGTACTATGCCATGATATCACTTCATCTTAGATCGAATCTTTTCAAAAATTCGAATTGCCTGATATAGCGGCATCTCATTTTTAATAGAGCATCACTTGGTCTATAACTCTGCTTATTCAGAATTTTCAGCGTTTCTAATAGACGGAGAATATCGGATCAATTTTATTATTGAATGTGCTCACTTACGCTCTGTAAAATTTTTCAGAAAAACAGTTCACTCGAATGATATTTTGTAGGATATGTAGAGCTTTCAAAGCTGATTAGATGAAGTTAAGGTAGAAGACATTTTTGAAAATCTGTTCAAAAGACGATGGAGCAAACTCTCTCCCAACAGTAATACTTTCATTCCTTTGGTATATTGCACATGTTTTGCTCAATGTCCATTGCATTGTGGGTATTCGCAGTTGTTATGAATTCGATTCCACGGTAATGCGTAAGATCGCCACTCGCTCGGTTTTTGTTTCCGTCGATTTGAAAGCTTTCCATTTTAAGCTCGATTCTGATATCCGTTTACCTATCAAGCATATATTAGATTCTCAAAATTCCACCATGGGTACTTCTCCGATTGTGGAATGAGATGATATACTTCACCTTACTCAAATTAATTGCTCATATTTCTTTATGCATCATCTGTGCCTGCATAAAAACTTCCCATTGGCAAAGTCATCACTAATTATGTCAATAACTCGTGTTATTGGTCCCCTAGTAGATCATCCAAGACGCACTACAACAAATAATATAATGCTTTATGGTGAACAATTTTTCTCGATTTAGGATCTTTTCGAAGAGTTTCAAAATATTTTCTATACATCTTAGTCCGAAAAATATCTTACTTACTATATTTCATGATACACAAAAGATTGTTCCATCATTTAGAACTTCTGGCAAAAATTAAAAATAAAAACGCTCATGCATCTTTAAAAAAAATAGATATTTCTTTACGATCGCACAATTTTCTCTATAAGCCACACTCACCATCAAGAACTTACTGTCTCTTCTCAACGAAAAGCGATTTTATTTAAGAAAAGACTAAGAGAATATACTTTTACATTTTAAATCAAATTTTTTTTCTGTGGAAATTTGTTTAAAAAGTATTTTTTTAATAAAATTTCAATAAAAACATCGTTTTTATGTTGAAATATTCATAAAATATGAAAATAGATTTTAATTAATATGGTATAATTAGCATCTATTTACTTTAATAATACCATAGTGTAAAAAAATTCTTTTTTGTGAATATAATCAGCTTTGAAAGCTCTACAAATCCTAGAAATATCATTTCAGTGAACTGTAGCTATTTGTACGAACAATCGTTTATTTTGAAGAATCTTACCGAATATAGGTGAGTACACTCATTAACAAAATTAACCCGATATTCTTCGTCTATTAGAAATGCTGAAAAGTCTGAATACGGAGAGTTATAGGCCAAGTAATGCTCCATTGAATACGCGATACCACTATATCGAGCAATTCGGCTTTTTGAAAAGATTCGATTCAAAATAAAGTGATATCATAGCGCAGTAGATGATCAAGAATAGTTCAACCTTTTGTAGCAAAGAAGTCAAATTTGGTACCATTCGATGCGCATTTCCATGAGAAAGACAAATATCATTTTAGAATTCATTTTTGATTACATTTTCCTTGATAAATTTGTCAAAAACTGGTAGTCAAAATTTTCAAAACTGTCATTTTTTACATTTTACCATCAAAACTATTTTGAGTCTATCTCTATGAAAATAAAAACTTTTCAAGAAAATTTTTTTGTCAAAGTACTTTGAATTAAGAGCTCTATAAATCTTGGAAGTTTCATCAAAATCAGAGAAAACTTTGTAAACGTGACCAAATTCCAGTGGAGAAATACCCATCTGCATTTACTCAGGTCGAAAAGTACGGCATGTAAACACTCGTATATGGTAAAGTTACAACAAGAGTATATATGCTGTAACCCTTATCCTGAGTAGTTATAAATTGCAAGAAGTCTATATACAGAAATAAATCCTGAAAATTATATAAAAAATTTTAAATAAGCCCTAAAAGATAAATCCTACAAACTGCTGTCAATATGTTCATACATGAATAAACTTTCATACGTCCATGCCTAAAATAAATTCATTCTAAAAAGGTCTTTATTACCAAAAAAATATTTCACTCACATCTAAAATAAAAAAACGATGTTTGCTGTCAATTAATCTTCGAAAATTCTATCTGTTGATACAAACGGCTTTGAATTGGCTTCATTTGTCCTTCGTCAACTGTTGCAATCAATAGTTCTCTTGTACTATTAGCAAAGCTTTCACAATTACTCAAATCGATTCTCTTATGTCAATATATTTATAAATAATATTATTTTTTTTTAAACTGTAAATCTTACGTTTTCACCATTTTTATTAAGTATCATCTTTCATAATAGCAATAATAATGAAATAAAACTTTCGTTTCTTATATGCAGATCGCAGCTGTAAAAGGCAAAATTTTCAATCCTGCAGATGTCGTAATACTTCATTTGAATGATTATTTGTTTTTTATTTTATATAATTCAATAGTGAAAAAGGTGAAGTTCAGGTAACGACATCAATAATGAATGTCTTGAGGGTATGACAGCTAATAAAAAATAGTTAGGTAGATTTGCAGATTGTTTTTTTTTGATCTATTTTCTTTTTATTTTGTAGATGAATGTATTCTTCCTTGATGAACTGATATACAATATTTTTGAATATTTATCTAGAAAATACTTTTTATTTTATTAAAAAAAGATATTTTTTGTTCTGATGGAGAAATATAAAATAATTAAACAACTTGGAGATGGTACGTATGGTAGTGTATTACTTGCTCATTTAAAAGATTCACAACAGGAAAAAGTTGCGATAAAACGGTAAATAAAAAAAAATTTTCTAATATTTTTAATTATTTTTTATTTTTAGTATGAAAAAAAAATATTGTAAGTAAAAATAAAAATTCTTTGTTTTTTTAAAAGAAATTTTATATTAATATCTAGATTCATGGCAAGAATGTATGGATTTACGAGAAGTTAAAGTAAGAAAAAAAGGATATTTGATTATTTATTAAAATTTAATTTATTTTAATCAATAGGCATTGCAAAAAATTCGTCATGCTAATGTTATTAAATTAAAAGAAGTTATCCGTGAAGATAATAATTTATATATGATTTTTGAGGTTAATATATTATTCTGAATAGATTTTATATGATAAATATTTTAATGTTATTTTTTTTCAGTATATGAATGAGAATCTTTATGAATTAATGAAAAAACGGTAGATAGTTTAATTATATGTATAATTAAATATATATATTTATTATTTATAGAGATCGATTATTTCCTGAGACTAATGTTCGTAATATTATTTTTCAACTTCTTCAAGGATTAAGTTATATGCATAAACTTGGTAAGAAGACATCTAATTACTTATAATTCTAATTTTAGATTATAAATAGATTTTTATGAGATTAAAAAGGAATTAACATTCTAGAATCTTTAAGGGTATTCTTCTTCTTTGAAGAAAATCATGGTGAAAAATGACCTAAAGATTTTTTATATGTAAAGAGTGAATTTAACGCTCTCAAAATGCGTTCACTCGAAGTGGAGTATTTAGATATACGGACACTGTTTTGAAATCATTATTTGAAATTTTTTTTTATCATTTAGAATAATTAGTAAATCTATTTTTGATTTATTCTCTTCTAGGATTTTTTCATCGTGATTTAAAACCTGAAAATATCTTGTGCAAAGGTGTCGAATTAATAAAGATAGCTGATTTTGGTCTTGCTCGTGAACTTCGTTCTAGACCACCATATACTGATTAGTAACTATTTTATTTAAATATGTATATATTTCATATATAAAATCATATATTTAGTGTATCTACAAGATGGTATCGTGCTCCCGAGGTGCTACTTCGTTCTACTTCATACACATCTCCCATTGATATTTGGGCAGGTAAAATAATTTTTTTTGTTTAAAATATCTTTAAATAAAATCAATTATATTAGTTGGTTGTATTGCTGCGGAATTATATACATTAAGACCATTATTTCCTGGTAGTAGTGAAATTGATCAAATGTTTAAAATTTGTGCTGTTATGGGAACACCAAATAGAGTAAATAATTTTTTTAAAATTCATTTTTTTTTAAAGATTTGCTTTTTTTCTTTAAGGATGAATGGCCTGAAGGTTTTATGTTAGCAGCTAAACTTTCATTTCGTTGGCCACAATGTGTTCGAACAGATCTGAAAAAAATTATTCATAGTTCAAATAATGATGGGATCGATCTTATTACAGCAACACTTAGTTGGGATCCTAAACGACGACCAAATACTGTACAGGTATTATAAATTAATATTCTCAAAATAATTTAATAATTATTTTTTTCCAACTATTTTAAGTGTTTAAAACATCCATATTTTAAAGTAAGTCAAGATTTAATGGGAACATCAAGTTCAAATGTCTCAGTAATTAATGATTCGGGATCAGTTGCATCAGCTCGATCACGTGATTCAAAACAAATTTATACAGATGATTGGCAAACAGATGGAGTAAATTTTATTTGTTTATTTCATATTTTTTCTTTTTAAATAAAATTTCTTTCTAATTTTGTTAAGGATAAAACTCCAGCTAGTCCAAGTGATATGAATGATTTAGATGCATTACTTAAAGAATTTGAACAACCAAATAAAACAAATATAAAAGAAAATATTAATAATCAACAAAAAAAGTCTGCTTACCAAAAACCAAGTGGATTTTCATTTGAAAATTCTCCACAACAACAACAAAAATTACCTGTACCATCATCATTGAAATATGATACAACTACATCAGATAATCGAAAGGGTAATATTCCATTATTTTCACATTCAAATCTTAATAATGAACAACGCCGTACATCAATTTTAAAACAATCACCTAAACCAACAATTGATCAATCATTTGATATTGATGCAATATTACAGGGTCGATCAATACAACCTCAACAACCAGCAAAACCGTTACATCCTATAGGACCAGCACAAAAAAATTCAGCTACATCATCAAGAAGAGATAGTCTATCAGATTGGTTAAATGATGATCATATACCAACAAAAACACATACACAAAAAGTAACAACAAATATCGTTGGTAAACCGGCAATTAATCTGAATCCAGATGATTTTTTTTCAAATGCAAGTAACAATAGTCGAGATCAAAATGAAAATAAAGCACCATTTTCAACAGCAAAAGTATCTGCTAAGCAATATTATTTAGGAAGTTCAAGGTATAAACCAGGTAAAAATCTATTATTTTATTATTGAAAATAATATTTCAATTATTGGAAATAATTTAGGTATTAATCCTCGACAAACAGTACGTCGTGATAGTTTTAATTGGCTTGTAGAACCAACAAATAATAGTAATTCAGCGAGTATGTACTTTTATTTAGAATGAGATAGTTAGGAAAAAACTCCATACAATGAACCTTAAAAAACGTTTGAAATATAACTTTCTTATGGAATCATCACAATATGCTAACATTTATTAACATTTATTCAACATTTACGCACCAGGTACCGGGATCTATTTTTTTGGAATTTATTCGGATTTTTTAATAAATCTCCATGCATTTTAAAATAAATTCCATATAACTCTTATTGAGGGTGAGGGCAAAAACTAAGTGTGGTTGGGGGTGAGTGCGGGCGATGGGGGGCAAGAGTGAGGGTGCGCTGAAATACTAATACAGCTATATAGTGTCAATAAATCCTTAGTAAATAAATAAATCCCAATAAGTCCCGCAGAAGAAATAAATCTCAAAAAAATAAGTCCCGGTACGCCCTCATATAAAAAAGATCGGTTTTCTCATGGACCCTCCCTTAAACATCTGAAAAAAGGTTTAAAATTTTTCATGAAACATAATACAAGAAGAGCACAATTGAGCCTATTTATATTGAAGTAAAAGATCAACAACGAAACTATAATAAATCTCATGACTCACTGTTGCTATGGGATATCTTGAGTGTTTATTTTAACGGACTAGAACTTGAATTTGAAGGTGAGAGATGAGGATCGATAATGAAAATCTAAGCATAATATATTATAGATCGTGGTCAAAAACTGTCAGCATATGTACCAACATTTGGCGATCAAAGAAAACGTAAATTTGAAATTATTCAAATTCCTTACTTACTTATATACTTCTTTTATAGCTTCAATTCAACAAGCTCCAGCTGGTATTAGTGATTGGCATCGGTAAATTATTCTTTGTACATGTTATAGTCAAAATTGCAATTCCAATTTTGATCGTAACATATATTTATTTTTATAATAATGTTTTCCATTTTTAGTTTTGGTCAATAATCAAATTGAATTTTTGTCCTAAACCCAAACCAAATGCACACATCTTCATTTATCGTTTTTTTTTTTTCTTCATTTATTTCCTTTCCTCATATCACTTCAATGGCTCTTTCTCAATTTCAATATGCTTGCGCTTTTCATATTTTACACTTATACTCATTGGTAAATTTTAATAAGATCAAAAAAAATAATTCAAATCTTTGGTTTTTTTTCTCGTTATGGCAACAGTGAGCCAACAAAATATGTAACTGGCAGACAGTCTTTCTTTCCTATCTTATACTGGACAATATAACAAAATATATAATGAATATTAACAACATTCATTTCATTTCTTTCTTTTGGTTTTTTTTTGTATGTTAATACACCGTATTTATGTTTACAGGTGGAAAATATGAGAATAAAGAGTGAAGTTGTTTGTTTAATAAATTTAAGAAATAGAAAATATTAGTATTTATCTTAATTATGATTGTTTATAAATATTTTTCAATCAAATTCTCCTTTTATTTAATTCACACGATACTATATTTCAAATCAAGCATGTGTCAAAATTGTCATTGTTCAAATAATATGTAGGACTTTGAGAAAAGTTCGTATTTTCTCCACGTCGATTAACACTCGATCAAAGAATACTTTTCACACTTTCTCAATCAGTAGCATAAAACAGGTATTGTGAATTCTTATGTTTCGTACAAATCAGATTTACTAAAATATTAAAATTGATATCATTAAGATTTTGACCGAATCGTGATAGATGTTGTTGAACATGTTTTCGAGTGAAATGGCTTCGACTCTCTCGAAATACTAGATTGCTGCAAGTTTGGCATTGATCATTTCTTAGTTTTGATACTTAGGCAAAAAATAATTTTATCGTAACTCAGAACGATAATCTTAGTTGCATACATTCTTCAATAGAGTGACTAGTGAACTAATCTTACATAAGTTTTATCCATTGCCCGCATGTTAGTTTGAGCCGAGCCATCTTACAAATCAGACAGATGCTGAATATCATCTATCAGGCGTTCGATGCTAGCGAAAATATCATAATGTACAAAATCTTCCAACGTAGAAAAGTAAAATTTTAGCTTATTAATTGCAACGTCATTGAATATGGATTCTTGGTCAAAATTTTAAACAGTATTCTATTAGATATCTGTATGAAAATGTTGAAAACGATTCGTAAAATCTAAACAGAAAATATATCATAATCTTTGATGAAAATATTTTCTTGAAAAATCAGACTTTATCATATTTCATATTCCGTTTAACTGTTCTAAATCGACAAACACTGTCACATTTTTAACAATTCGAAATTTATTTTTTCAATAAGATATGAAGAATATCGCTCTAAATATCAAAAGAGAACATTCCGTTATTTTTCTAGTTCCCTGCACATATTATCTATCATTAATATGTCTTTGACTTCTTCAATATTAACGGATATTTCTTGAATTTATTTTAGGCATTATATAAAGACGTATTCGGAGTCTAGAATTATGCGTAGCTAAATAGAAGTTTTTATTCTTTTATAGTTAAATTCAATATATTTGTAATTATTGGTTTAAAGTAACCGTTAGATTTTATTCTCAGAGAACAATGTTTGCTATCGTAAGCATAAAGAAAACTGTGAACGACGAGAATAATATAAAACCAAATTAAAAGTAAATAGAGATCCGTCAAATATTTGTTTTTCCTTTTAACATTTCTACGATAAAAGATTGTTTTATAACAACGATCCGGAAATAAACTTATTCTTTTTCTTTCAGTATGAAAATTCTTTTTACATTTGTTGCAAGATAGCAAGTCTATGGCTAATATAAGTGTGAGATTGTAGGCAAAGAATAAATAGTTTTTTTTTTGTTCTTCCTTCTAATTCATCATGATTATGCAAAAAGAATTTTTATCTTTCATTTATTTGTTAATAGTTCATTTATCAACGATAAATTATAACAATTATTATTAGGCATGGAAAATTCATCAAGTATTATATAAAAACAAAACAAAAATTTGAATTTTTAATATTTTACTTAAAATAGATATATTACCAAATGATGAAGAAACATTAAAACGATTATTATCTCATTCTACTGTTGAAGGTATTATATTAACAAATGACGAAGGACAAATTCAATATACATCACTTGATAATAATACTACATTTCTCATAGCATCAAAACTTTTTTCTTTTGCTAATGCAGTTCGATCAACTATTCGTGATATTGATCCAACAGATAATTTATTAACAGTTCGTCTTCGTACAAAACAAAAAGAAATGATGATTGTAACACCTGAAGATAATCTACAAGTAATTGCTATACAAAAAATAAATTCATCATTATCAATACAACAACATACTGAAAATGAATATAAAGATAATTTTTAATATAAATATTTTATAAAGACAGAAAAACAGATATCATATATTCATTACTTCCCAATAAATAATTATTTTTGTTTTAATGTTTTCTTTCTTTTTTTTTTATTGACTATCATATTGTATTGTGAAGAAAACAGATGTATCACAAATCGATCCGCTAAAAAAAACAAATCAACAGAAGAAACAAATAATTTTTATAAAAAAAATCAATATCATTCATAATCATAAAAAGAAAAAAAGAATAAGATCGATTTTATAACTTTGATGGTGGTTCAACATTAGTTGAGTTTGTTATTACATCATGAACAGGATAAAGTGATTGAATAATATGTTGAAAATATTGTCGTACTGCTGTTCGTCTAGTTTTTAATGTTGATGTAATAAGACCATTTTCTTGTGAAAATAGTTCTGAATGAAGATGAATATTACTAACTGTTTCATAATATTTAAATTTATATTCTTTAGCTAATCGTTTTATATCATTTAAAATTATTTCTTTAAGTTTTTCATCTTTACATAAATCATCAAAAGATATATTAGATTTTGCTTTTGGAAATTTTTCGCGTACATATTCTTCATCAGGTATAACAATCGCTACAACAGTTGATTCTGTTGATATTCCATCAACAAATATTTGTGCAACCCATCGTGAACGAAGATAAATATCCTCAAGACGTTCAGGTGCAATATATTCACCTTGATTTAATTTAAATATATGTTTTGTGCGATCAATAATACGTAATGAACCATTACTTGTCCATTCACCAACATCACCAGTATGAAGCCAACCACCTTCATCAATAGTTTCACGAGTTTTTTCTTCATCACCAAAATAACCTATATAAAAATAATGAAAATAAAAATTTATTTAGTAGATTTTTATATCGAAAATTTACCTTTAAAAATTGATGGACCACGAATACAAATTTCTCCTTGATTATTATCACTTCGATAATTTGTACCAGGTACATCAATAAGTTTTATTTCAACGGAAGGTACAGGTGAACCAACAGTACCACATGACATATCAATTATATGTGTACTTGTACCAGCAGCTGTTGATTCAGTTTGACCATATGCTTCAACAATAGGTATATCAAGTGCAATACGAAAAAAATGTAATACTTCAGGTGTTATTGGTGCAGAACCAGTTAACATAGCAATAGCTTGTCCACCAAATAATTTTTTAACTTTTCGAAAAATTAAACGTGAAAATAATGTTGAATGTTCATTATGTAATGCTTGTGAAATAAGAAAACGTTTTATTTTACTTTTACCAACTTCTGTCATTATTGTATCATAAACTTTATTTAATATTCTTGGTACCATACAAATATTTGTTGGTTGAACAAGTGGATAATATTCAAAAAGTTTTTCAGGTATTGGACAAAATACAACTTGTACACCATGAAGAAAATTACTAACAAGTACTAATCGTTCATATAAATGTGCCATTGGTAAAAATGAACAATGTCGATTAGTAGGTTTAGCAGTTATTTTAGAACGTTCTCGACGATCAATATTACCTTTTGTTGTTGCCATAAAATTTGTATGAGATAACATTGCAATTTTCGGATCACCTTAAGAAAAAAAAAGTATACATATTATTTAGATTTTTTTTTCAAGAATTTATTGTGTTTATAAACCTGTTGTTCCACTTGTTAGAATAAATGCAGCAATACTCTCGGGATCAACTTTAGGTCGTGGACGAACATCTGATTGTTGCATAGTTTTTAAAATTGTTGGAATATTTTTAATTTTTTCATTTTCATTACGTTCTGTATCATCCATAACAAGAATTTCTTTTAAATAATCTTTTTCTAATAATTGATTTTTAAATGATTCAATACGATCTAAATTATCGACAATAAGTACATCTGTTTGTGTTTTTTCTAATATTGATAAAATAGTTGATGAATCATAAGTTGTATAAAGTGCAAGAACAGTAAATCCATACATATAACATGCATGTTCAACAAATGAATATTCAGGTCGATTTAATGAAATAATAGCTACTACTGATTTCATTGGAGTTAAGTTAGCATCTGTCCATAGATGTGAACCAATCTTACGAATACGTTCTAATGCCATCGAATATGATATCCATTGAAGTGATTCTATTTTTTTTGTTGGATCAAGATAGGCCATACATGGTCCATCATTGGAAGCAGAATAACCATGATAGAAAACATCACCTAATGTTTGTACAGTAGGATGATATGTTTTATAATATGAAAAAATATCAATATCTTTATAGAAAACACAACGACGAATATGTTCTACAGGATCAATTTCAACAGTTTGATTTTTAATATCAATTCCATCATCATATTTACGTTGAATATTTGATTTATATGCATGTGTACCAGCATATGTAGCTACAACAGCTCCGGCAGCTAATGCAACGTAAGCACCGTTAGATTTGGAAAAAGATGGCATTCTTCTAGAAGAAAAAAATAAATGATTTTTTTTTAAAGTCAAATTTAACATCTGAAATTTCTTTTTTTTCTTTTTAAAGAAAAACTACAATGTCTAACAAAAAACTGAATAATAATCATGAATAAATTTTAATGTATCTTCATATGATAAATATTCTATTCGATTATTGTATACATCGATAACTTCACATAAATTTTGTTTTATCTAAATAAAAATATGAATAAATAAATATATATATATATATATATATAAATAAATCTTACCGCTCGTTTTCCAAATGCTATAACAATAGGAATACCCATTTTTTGACAATCTTTTAATCGATAACCAATAGTTAATTCAGTACGATCATCGACAAACCATTCATTATTGTCAAGCTGTAATAAACGATTAAGAGTTTTTTCATTACCATTTGTTTCTTCAGAACTACCTTTCTAAAAAAAGAAAATTTTTAAATTATATTTTATAAATAATTACGAACTTTTGGTGGTAAAATAGCAACTTGATAAGGAACAATTCGTCTTGGCCATCGAATATCATTTGATTCTTTTGGTGTAAGTATTTCAACTGTTGCTGCCATTACACGTGTTAAACCAATACCATAACAACCCATTACTAAAGGTCTATTAATGAGGAAAAACAAAGATAGACATACATTAGAATAGGTTTTTCTTTACTTTTTTTCAATTGCAATATCTGATGATCCTTCGATTGCATTAAATGCTTTTGTATAACGATCACCAAGAAGAAAACAATGACCAAGTTCAATAGCTTTTTGTTCACTTTTTTCAATATGTTCACATTGAGTTTTATTTTTTAAATATCCACGATTGCATCTATATATTAAGAAGAACAGATTAGAATTGATAGTTTGAAGCAATGGTTTTTTTTTGTTTTCTTATAAATATATTTCATAACATAGTCGATGAAAATTATGATCTACATCTTTCTTTTTTTCACGATAATCTTCTTGTAATTTGTCATTATTTTATATTGAAATAAGATATAACACAAAGTGACACATTTAATTTTTTTCTTTTTTTGTTCTTTATAATCAACAATGATAAAAACTAAAGGTGTTTTTTCACTAACTTTGTTATCTTTCTTTTACAAGTACTTCTGCAATTTTTTCATTATTTTTCGTGTATTTTTTTTTTAAAGTTCTTTTAACTATAACTCAACATACTTTGAACAAATAAGAATTGTATCTTCACCAACAGATGATATCGCTAGAAATTCGTGATTTAATGAACCACCCATAAGACCACTATCAGCTGGTACTAAATCAAAATCGAAAATAAAACTTTAGCATGGATAGTTCATAATAAATAGGTCAAAGTGTCCTCTTCTTTTTAAAGCACTTTTCAACATATTAAATGCTATGTTTAAAGCATATTTGATAGAGAAGATTTTATTCTACACAACAATTTGTAAAAAGACAGTTGAGGATCGATCAGATGACGGCTTGGAGACTGCAGATTTGTAGAATGAATATTTCTCAGCAAGTTGACATATAGTAAAATTTTATGTAGCTTATCGTAAAGTTGATTCAGTGATTTTATGAAAAATTTTTACGAACGCATAGTTAGGACTCAAAGATTTTTAATCTGTTTGCTTTTATGCTTTGCATAAAGTCGTCATTTTATCTTAATAATAAATCCCATACAAGTTTGCTGCATATGAAATAGAAGAAAAATATGCAATATATTTACGATTGCAGTTGACTATTTTCCATTTCTTTATTTTTCATTTGTTGTATCTCGTCTAATAATATGAAATAAAAATAGTTTTATAGAGCAAAAAAATCTATCTAACTAGTCTGAAATACAGCCTTCAGTGCATTAGAAAGTGTCTTAGAAATAAGTTAATATTTTCATCCGTTATATAATTGATGATATTGTTATATACCTTTAAAACAATTTAATTCTAATTTTTGAAATATTCTTTCATATGCATCACATACTTGATCATATACTTGACGTGCACATTCTTCATCTCTATGAAAACTATATAGATCTAAATATATAAGTTAAAAAACAATTTTTTTCTTGATTAAAATTAAAACCTTTCATAAGAAATTCTTTTGTACGTAAAAGACCATGACGATAATTTGGTTCATTACGATATTTCCATGTAATCTATATTTGCTAATATTATATAATATATTTCTCTTTATTAAAAAAAACTATAATATAATGAGTAAAATACCTGATAAATAAGTAATGGATAATTACTTCGTGGAACTGTTTTACAAACAGATGAAACAAGTTTTGTAATTGCTTCTTCATGAGTCTAAAAATCCAAAATAAAAAAAAAATGTTTTCTTTTTTCTTTTTTATATAAGTATCTATTTACTGGACTTAAACAATATTCTTCATCATGATCTTTAAATTTAAATAATTCATTATGCATTAAATTCCATCGATCTATAATAATTTAAAAATAATAAAAGTAAAATATAATAATATATACATACCACTAATTTCCCAAATATTTCTTCGTCCAACTGCTGAAAGAGATAATTCTTGTCCTCCAATATTATTCATTTCATTTTGTATTAACATTTTTAATTTAGTTAAAACACGTAAACCTTAATATTAACATTTATTATATATTAATTATTTTTCTTATTTTATTTTACCTAATGGTAATAATTGTGGGAAACCATGTTCAACACTATGAACAATAGCTGCTTCTTGTAATAACTAATATAGAATAAAATTTAAAAAAATCTCAATTATAAAATCAAAAAAATATTTAATTACTGATTGACTTTTAGATCTACTTTCTCTTGGAAGATGAACTGGTGTTGGAAGAAACATACGTGAACGTTGTTGAATAGCATAACGAATGTAACTTATAAAAACCATCAGATCTGAAATAAAAATGAGGTTCTTATAAATCTCGAAAATTGTAATTTTTAAAACTATGAGATCAATGATTGAAAAATAGGATATGTTAAATATGAATTTTATCTTTTAATATCAAATGTATTTGCAGTCAATTTTATAATTGATTTTTCATTTGTAAATTCTGCTTTCGTTATTTTAGATTTTGGACTTCCTGTTTTTTGAAGCCAATTTTTCATTTGATCTATATTAGGTTTTTGTCCTTCCATATGTCCTTGTACTGTATTTTTTTCAGTATTTTTAACCCATCCAATAAGATTTAATTTTATTGCTTGTTCTTGAGTATGTTGACGAAAATAAACACGTTGAACCGTACCAAATACTTCAAAATCACATGAATATAATAATTTATTTGGAGTATTATTTAGATTATTGCTTGCTGTTGCTGAATCCGAAAGATAAGAAACTAAAATAATCATTGTTGACAAAAGGAATAATAGTAGGAATATTTTACTTGATTGTATTAAACATACACGATTTACAATTTCGAAAAATCGACAAGCATATAGATTACGTGTTAAAATACTCATTATTTAGATATTAAGTAGCTGAAATCTTGTGATTTCTCAAAGACAAAAATATACAACTATAAAACTTTTATCTTTTCAGTATTTTGCTTTACAACCAATATATACTCATCGTTCATTCGTCAAAGTAATCTGACTATTGCTAGCAAATTTAAGGCAGATGACGCTATCTCTTGGTTAATATATTATATTATAAAATTAAATGAGGAAAAAGAATTGATTTTTAATTATTTATTAAAATAATTATTATATTTGTTATGTAAAATTTCTATTCAATATCAAAAATATTTATTTATCGAAGATGAAATAAAGATAAGAGTTATACAGATGCAAAATAAAAGTATATGGGTGTGTTCACCAGAAATCTCCAGGTCCATACATCGACCTTCTCTAGACTTGATGAAACTTTTACAGCTGATAGAGCTTTTCTTTCTGATCATTTTAATATCAGATAGTTTATATTGTTGAGCCCATCTTCCCTGAAAAAAGTTCAAAAAACTTTTTCATTTTTTCGAAAAGATCGATGCTTCTTCCTTAGAAAACTTGATATTATTCCATGAAAATGATTCACATGAAATATATTTATTATATAATGAACAAAATTCGTCAACAATATCTGATTTAATTAATATATTATATGAACAACTATCTATACCGTATGGTGCTAAGATAGCAAATGTAAATTTATATTATAAATCAAGACATAAACGATGTTTTGCTGATATATCAATTATATATGAAACAATAAAAGAAACCTTACGACATATATTAAATAAATTTGTTTTTTATTTCAATTGGTATTGCTACTATTTTATATACAATAACATTTATACTTGCTTCACATCGACAAAATCCACGTATACGTGCATTAAAAAAAAGTTAAAACAAATGAAATACTTCAAAGAAAAAATTTTTAAAATAATGATTATCAACAATATGAAATGTCAAATTATATAACAACAGATGAATACGATGAACAAAATATAATAAATAAAAATTATTTAAATCAAAATGAACACCATATATTAGTTTATCTGAAGGTGATACATCAGATGATTTACAAACATCAACGTATAAAATAACTAATATAAAACAAGTTACATTTCATATTGAAAATTCTGATAATATATTAATTGATAATGATAAATCAAATATGAATTTTTTAAATAATTCATTTAATGACAATTTGAAAAAAACAAATGAAACATATTATAAATTTCATTGTTCATGTTCTACAACAAGACAATTATTAATTAAACTTCATTTTGCTCAACCAACATTAGATATAAATCAATGGTTATGTTTTTGTTGTATTAAAAAATTATCAATAACATTTAATAATACTAAACAACGAACAATTGGTAATTTAGGTGAAGATGAAATATCAACAGTATTCACATCAAATAGTCAAACATTAAAAAGACAACTTCATCGACATCGTATAAAACAAATTTGTATGCCATCAACATTTTTATTAATAACTGTTTCATTTGTTCTTTTTTATTTACCATCAATATTAAATGTTGAACGTTATATAAAAAGTCCATTAGCAATTTATTATTTATATTTATGTATACATGCATTAAATCCAATAATATATTGTTTTATGAATAAAAGTTTACGTGCATATATTTTTTCAATCCTTAAATGTCGTACAAAAAAGAAGAAAACGAAGTATAACTGAATTAACAACATCAATATTTGAACGATAATATTGTCAATATAAAAATAACAATTCTATCGTTTTTTATTTGTTATTTTTCTTCTGTTCTTCTTGTTGTGTATGTGATATTGTGCATAATATAAAAAAATATCAGAATGAAAATAAATAATAGACTCGTGTATATGATCAATACAAGAATATTAATCAAAGAGATTCAAACGAAAAATTAACGATCTAACTATACATAATTATCATAACTTGTTTTTTTTTTGAACTGAAAATGTGCCAGTTTTTATTTGTAACATAAATTTTGAATGAATAAAAAATGTTGAGAAAAAATATTAAACTTTGCCGATCTTCTTGTTGTCACAAGGAAAAATCACGCTTTTATTCTTGAGCAATATTGTGTTTTTGTTCGTCAGTTTTATAAAAATTCAATAGAAGAATTTTGAGAAGCTTGCAAATAAATACAAGAGGACATAGAAATTGAATTATTGCACGAATAAAGAAGATTTTATCTTTATTAGTCTCTATCCGTTTCTTCTTTTCTCACCTATCTGTACCGTCTTCGATGTTGATAGTGGTTTTCAATATTCCAAATGAACAGTCATATCAACAACGTGTTTGCATGTGTACCAAATATAAAATGATTTTAAATTAATTAAATATTGACCATTTTTGTGTACTCAAAAAGTGAGTACACTCTAAAATCAGTCAGTATGGCCGTCCGTCCGTTAACACGATAACGTTCGAAAGGAGAGTCAGATCGAGATGAAATTTTCTACACAGTTCAGTCTCATCAATGTCTCGGTCGAGTTCGAAGATGAGCCTGATTGGAGGAGCTCTTCCTGAGTTATTGCAAAAATACTGATTTCTCCCTATGGTTTTTCTATGGTAAGATCGATATATTGTCGCTTTCGTGAGGAACTTTTCTATCAGAGTCGAATAAAATCCCATTTTTTATATATCATTCGATAGAGAATTCTACGAGCTACAAAATGGTATATTATATATAAAGAAATAAGAACGTTCAGTAACCTGTTGTGTACTCGAAAAGTTCATACACTCTAGAATCGATTAGTGTGCTCGTCCGACCGTCCGGCCGTTTACATGATAACTGATGAAAGAAGAGTCAGATACGATGAATTTTTCTACACAGTTTAGTCTCAATAATATCTCAGTCGAGTTCGAAGATGAGAAGCATTGGTCGAGCTGTTCCTGAGTTCTTGCAAAAATACTCATTTTTTCCTATAGTCTCCTATGCGAAAATCGACCTATACCCGCTTTCATAAAAATCTTTTCCTATCATAATCAAATAAAACCGCAACTATTATATACCATTCGATAGAGAATTTCAAGAGCTACAAAACGATATATAAAATATAAAGAAGCATGAAGGCTACCTCACCTATTGCCAAGATAAATAAACGAAAATCGGTTCTGTTCTTATTTGCTCACAAAATCGAAAATTTTGTTACATTCTGCTAGTAAAAATAATGTTACACCTCCCAAAATTCGCAATACTTGACCTTATCCTTCAAAAACATTCACTCCACCCCCTCCCACAATGCTGGTCAATTCAGGGCAGCCCTGATGAAATAAAAAGGCTAAGTCACCTAGATTGCAAACATAATTATGCAGAAAGTCTCCCAATCTTGTCAATGGTCTCATCGACCCACAACTAGAGCTCTATCTTAGGATTATAGATATGTTAATTCGAGGTTTTCTATTTCGGTGAACTCGAATCTGTACTCCATTTGTCTCGAAACCCCATTGGTTGAGCAGTAACCAATAAAATTCAAGTTATGAGAAAAATGTTTTTTCCTAGAGTAAATGAAGACGGAGAGTTCAAATATGGGCTTTATTTGGCTCCAAATCCTTTCAAATGAGCAACAGTTAATAGAAATCGTGTTTTTAGAAAAGTTTTCCCACGATAATTTTGGTGTCCAGACACTCCAGAATGATTCATCTGTCTCATGCATTTTTTGTAGTGCACATAACTCTCGAATAAAATCTGAGGTTTCCACATTTATTTCTATATATATTTAAATTTGCTTTTGTAATTAAATATAAATCACGTGCACGTATATAAGATATTTTTGAAATATCATTTTGAATAGGGGTGTGACAGTTTGCATCAGTTCCAAGAACAGAGAATGGGTATATCAATTCAAGCTCATCCGAAAGGAGCTAATCACCATCTCATATGAGCTGGAGCTGTTATTAGCTTTCGAAATATACTCATTTGATATAGCATAAAAAATGCCATTGAATGAGTACATTTCTAAGTGGTTCAGGCAATACAAACAATAAAAAAATTGTTGCATTAAGAAATGGAGTGTTTCTTTTTCTTATAAAAGATATGGGTTTTTGAACAATTTCTAAGTTTTTCCAAGTAGTTTTTTGAAGTTTTTATCGAAAAAAGTGGCAGAACAGTTTTTTATATGTATACTTTTGGAGAACTCGACAAGCTCTATCGATCCGTGTAAAAAATTAGAAAAACGACAGAGAATTGAATCAAAATCTCAGTTTAGTGAAAATCAAAAATGAAGACAAACAAGAATAGTGGACGAAGACATATAAGAAAAGCACATGAAAAACACGAAAAGGAGACAGAGACAAACAAAAACAGCAGACGAGATAAACAAAATAACAGACGAAGACAACGCAAATGAGACAAAAAAATAAAAATTGTTTTTTTTATTGTTGTTGTTGTTGCTGCTGTTGACGTCGTGTTTGTTCTAAATAAAAAACGATTGTTAATGTATAAAATTCATTATATACTTCGTGCATTCACTAACCTTGTTCGACCTTCTCCAGTAAACATTGTGCTATAAATAACCTTCCAAGATGTTCTGTGAGTTGTTTAAATTCTTCATCAGTTATTTGATTATTTTGAAATTTTTCTTTTTTTGATGCTATGCTTGTAGTCAGTTCATCTATTTCTCGTCTGTATGCAACAGCCTAAAAATAGACACATGGAATAAGTATTTATTTAAAAGACGAAAGCATGCGAAACATTGCGTGATGATGCATGCAAATAAAGCAGTGGGTTAAATAAGAAAAAAGAAAAAGTTGTTCACATAAAGATGCATCTCAAATAACGTATAGCGAGAAAATATTCTTAATAAATTACCTACCAGAACAATCGCCATTGAATAACAATACAATGTAGTGGATGTAGATATACGGTTAGCTGTACAATTTCAACCTTTTATATACAACTTCATTTCTCTATATGAGCTAATCAATTTGCAGATGTGTCTATTGTTTCAAAAGGTCATGAACAAAGAGAGAAAAAAAAATTTTCGCGGACGAATATTGTTCATCGAGTCGAAGAACGAATGTCAAGAGGACACTTGTTCAATGTGACTGATAGTCAGAAAGAAAAATATTCGCAAGATATGCATATATTTCGACTGAATATATTTAATAATTTAGCGAACGTAAGCAAAATGAAAAAAAAACAAATGCTTTCTCGATTAGCAAGTCTATGGTTTTTTTTATTTCAAATTGAATTTTAAAGAAAAAAACAACCCTTCACTTTTACCATTACAGAGGGACTAGTGGGACTAAGAAATGATTGCACATTTCCAACAGAACACATCCATTTCACACACCAACACGCAGAACAGAATTTAACAAAACAAGGGATAACATACAAGCGACACGACGCTGAGAAATTCTTGAATTCAGCGTATGTATGTTACGTATACATATATAGTATCCCTTTATATAGGTACACAGAAGCCTAACGGGGCTAACGGGACTAGCAGGGCTAACGGGACTAGCGGGACTAACGCGACTAGTGGGACTAACGGGGCTACCGAGGCTAACGGGACTAACGGGACGAGAGGTGTCACATATCCAGAATATCGGGCATGCTGGAGAAGTGTAGGGAGATGCGAGAGAAGTGCAATGTAAGACATACGAGAGAAGCATAACGAGATCTACGAGAAGCGTAGAGAGATGCGAGATATGCCACATTTCCTCTCCGCCCTCACTCTCACTCAGAGAGATGTGCTGCGTGTCTCTCCCTCACCCTCATCCTCTTCATCACCAGTACCATCATCATCATCACTAGTATCGTCACCAACACAATTGTTCATCATCACTAATACCATCGTCATTCTTTAGTCCCGTTAGTCCCGCTAATCCAGTTAGTCCGGCTAGCTCCCTAGTTCATTAAAAAAAGGATACTATATATATGATATATACCTATACTAAATTCCAGAATTTCTTAGTCCCGTTAGTCCCTTATTCCAAACTGAAATCGAACGATTTTTTTTCGGTTAAAATTCAGATTGAAATTAAATAGCCCATTGTATGCGATTAGCACTGAAAAAAGTATGAAAAAGCAAAAGCATAAATAGAATATATGAAAAATCTTTTGTTCGAAATTATGCTTACAGTTGTGCATCTGTAACTCCATTAAATTCCATTTTAAATTCGAGGAAAAATAGAAATTGAACTAGATCAAGAAAAAATCGGATCAAATTACACGACGAAAGTTATGATAAAATGGAAATGGAAATCGCGAAGATCCAAAACAGAATCGAGATGATTTGAGATACAATTGAAATGAAATAGAAGCACATTGTAGAACGAAAAGAAGGAGTAAATCTATAAGTTCATATGAAAACTCAACATCTCTCTATTACCTGTTTTTATTCACTCATCATTGTCTAAATTAATTACTATTTTTTACGTTTTGTTTATGAATCATCATTTGAATGATACACACACGCACTTGGAATATAGTTGTGCATCTGAAGAAAACATAAGAGAAATGAAATAAAGCCAAAAAAGAATAAAAGCAGTATGGAAAAGACCATCATTAACGCAATAAGCCATATGGACAAATAATTCATTTTGCTTAATGTGTCGACGGTAAATAATAAACATCAGCAGTAATTATTCGTGATGTTATTAATAAAATCAAAGATTGCTATAGAATATGTTTTGATCATATCCAAAAAGTATCACCAAAACACGTAAGTGAAGTTGGCCTAAGATTCGAGTAAAACTAGCTGGGA
>JAJEKB010020608.1:146169-183422 GCA_022393335.1 Macrotrachela quadricornifera | reverse complement strand
TATTCATATCCAGGGAAAAGAAGAAAATTGATAGGAATATCTGTAAGAAGAATATAAAATTGTCCTTAAAGTATACGTCAGATAAAAGAATAGAATAAAATTTTGTCGAAGAGCATGTACGCATCGCGTTTATAAAATATAAAGAATAAAATACGAACATAATAATTTTATCTGTTCACGATATAAAGTATGTCAAATGAGTAATAGTACGAAAATAAAATGTTCTAATGTTTTTTTTAGATCAAAAAAACTAATATTACGTTTTTAAATTATATAAAAATAGTAATGTTTAAAAATTAACTATAATACAATCAAATCATTGTGAATGTCAAAATTGTTCATGGTAAATACATTTTGTTTTCATTCTAATTTATCGAAGCACAAAATCTACTAATTTACTGATGATGTTCTAGAAAAAGCCTTGATTATCAGTTAGTATGAAAAAAAAGAACTTTATATCTATATATATTTTTTAAGGACATTCAAATGTTAATTGCTCTTCTTTCAAAGTGAAGAATCTCTTGTTATACATTGAAGTAAAAAAATTCATCTTATTTTATTATAATTTTGTCAGTAGATTATTCATATAACATATATAAAGAATAATTATTAAGAATAAAATCGACTCCAAACAGATTTTTATTATTTTCTTTATTATAAATCATTCTATAGTGATTGATGATGAAGTTCAAAAATAAATATTTGATTTTCATTGATGTAATCAGAAACCAAACAAAAAAAAGGTTAGCTAGTTATAATCTATGTTAGATTTTGTTCAATTATTAAATAATTTCAAATATTTTAACTCATATTAGATATTCTTTTGAATAACACAATGAATAATCTTTTAGTGCAATGCATAACAGCATTTATAGTAAACACTTTCTCGTGACGTCTAGGTCTATTATAATTTCTCTTATACGAAATATGTATAGTGTTTTTTTTTTGACCTCTGTCTATTCTCTATCATCTGCTTCTTATGCAATACATATATCATTATATCTTATATATAATTCAGTTGATGTATATATATATGAAGAAAAGAATCATATTCGAACAGGAGGAATATAAATATAATGGATAAATAGAAATAGATTCATGATTAACTGATACTAATATTAATTGAAAAATCTTTCGATTTAAATCATTTACATGAAAATAAATAATTATATCTTTATATAAAAATGATATTTTAAATTCTTTTCTCTTTATTTTATAGTAGATCATATCTTAATTCTTAATGAATGCATTTATTTGATTCCTATATTGTTCACAATCGAGAAATTTTACTGTATTTGATAGAAACAAGAAAATAATCTAAATCTTGTAAACTTCTACAAGTGAAAGCTTTTGATGCGATTTGAAGATTAATTTTAAAAAAAAACTAGAGTTTAAAATCTGTATTTTTGAACATTTTTTCATGTTTATTAAGTAATGTAGTGTTCCTTTTTTTTATTAATCAGTTTGAGGATGTTCTTGTCAGAGGTGCAGAATCTTCCATAAAACGGTCAAATTTGCGCCCCCGGGGAAATTTGTTCGCAAATCTTCCTCTTTTGAAAAGTAACAATTCAAGAAGATCGTGCAGAAATACTCCAAAAAGTTCCCTAAAAACGAAAAATTTCCCCAAAAAAGAAAAATTCCCCCCCCCCCCCCCCCGCGCGGGGGCGCACGAGGAAGATTCTGCACCTCTGGTTCTTGTCTACAGCATTGAAATGATATATCTAATAATCGTCTGATATTATTATTATTTAAAAATGTGCTTAGTTCTCTAAACTATATATTATTATACGGAAATTTTATATATATATATATTGCGTTTTAGAATTATAATGAATGGAAAAAAATATATAGAAAAAACAACAAAGAATGTCTAAAAAAAACTGATGGCTATTAAATTTCAGTGGCATATATTCAGGTTAAAAAGTTTACAATAACCAAATAAAGAATCATTATGTAAGATCATGCTTAACAGTTTTTTTTTTCTTTCTATCGTTTGTCATCTATGATTATCATTAGTGTTTGTATTTTTAATAGTCATGAAATTTCACAAGAGATAGCATAAGTAAGAAAAAAAAAAACCTATACTTAGACAAGTGCATTGAGGACAAAGAAAAAAGAATAAAGAATTGGGTGAAAAGAATAAAAAACGAAGAAAAGAAGAGAGCGAAGAAAGACGTATGTTGACCTTGTGCTATAAATAATGCTTTACAAGCAATCGGCTTATCTATGTCTATGTGTGAGTGCATTTTTGCTTTCTATGTCGCTCTTTGAATCTATATGTTTGTGTAGAGAACATAAAGGAAAAAGAAATGGGTTGTAGGCGTTTTAATGTTTGTTTTGAATATAACAGTTATATGTAAACCATAGTTTTTAACATATCATAATCATAGATAGAAGACTTTACTTACCATAAAGATCGTCCATGGTAACCACAAAATACCATTCTCGATAAAATTAAGTAAATATATACATAAAGAAAAAAATTTCTTTATAAAGAGAAGAAATTTATTTTAAAACTACCTTGTTTTTTTCTTTTACTTTTCTTTATGTACTCACCGAAATTAGTCTATATCTTTACGTATATATTTCGTTATGTTTGAAATTTTTTCTATTGATTGTTACATTTTTATGTGTTTATGACTATAGATCTTGTTGATTTTGTATGTTTTTTTCTCATAGTCTATAAAAATCACGTACTCCATTGACAACATCATTACTTAAATTATACGTAAAAGAAATAAAATATGATATAGAGAATTATTAATAGTCATTTCTAGGAATACGCCAAGTATAGTATGTTTTCTTTTTATTTTAAAATATTTGTTTTTGTTTAATTGCTGATGAGTAAGAACGCAATATATTGGAACATACCATTATTTGCTATTTTAAACTCATTCTTTTTTTTATTTGCTTACTGCATTTCATTCCTTGAATATATCTACATATACGTTTTTATTTTAAAAATACGTTATTATTTTTCTTACATCATTTTTCTTCACTTTCTACAAGAAAAATTTGAGTATTTTTTACTTCATTGTTAAATAACAAAGGCGTGCCTGTACATCATCATGTGATGGATATATATATATATAGATTAAAGGTCGTAGGAACGCACTATACATGATGTAAATCAAATTTATTTTTATGTTTTCTTTGATTGAATTTTTTTTCTTTTTTCAGATATAGATAGTAATGAAAATAATAAATTAAAATAAATAATGAACAGTAATTGTGATACAATAACATCAATGATTGAAATTGTTGATGATGGATCAACAAGTATTGATGATGATATGCGTGAAATAGATTGTGTCCAACGATCTCGAACACATATAACACGTTCAAGTGCTGGTAGTACAAGTAGTAATGGTACAGTAACAACACATAATGGACCAAAACGACAAAAAGATATGTCACCATGTTATGTATGTGGTGCAAAAGCGCATGGTTATAATTTTGATCAAAGTAATAATAACAATAACATGTATAGAATTTTTAATGTTATTATTTCAATTTAGTTACATGTGAATCATGTAAAGCATTTTTTCGCCGAAATGCATTGAAACCAATGGTAAATAAATAAAAAAAATATATATAGAATGAAATTGACAACATATTTATTCAATATAATTTAGGATAAATTCCGTTGCCGTAATAATGATAATTGCATTGTAACATCCGTAACACGTAAACGTTGTAAACGATGTCGATTAGCTAAATGTTTTAAAGTTGGTAAGTATTTATTATTAAAAAAAAATAATAGTCAAAGAAAATAATTTGATTTGTTTTTTTTTTAATTTAATTAGGTATGAGAAAAGAATGGATATTAACAGATGAAGAAAAATCTTTGAAGCGTCAAAAAATTGTACGTAATCGTATGATTAAACAACAAGCACAATTGGTTCTTAAACAACAAACTCATGAATTAATCTATTCAAATCATCAAACAAATAATAAAATAATTGAAGTTAGTTTTATAAATACATCTTTATGATTCTATACAGAGCAGAGCTTGGATATGTACTTGGAGTAAATCGGTTATATTTATTCGACAAATAATTTTTGAAAGCCATCTGTTACACTCATTCGATGCAACATTTCTATCTCTACAAAATGGCTTATTTCATTTTTCTATTCGCAATTTGTGAAGGTTTAGAGGATTGTAACAATGCTAATAGTACTTTTTGTATATTTTTATATTTTAAAACTTAGGTCTAGTAAAAATAGAAAAGTGGAATAAGCCATTTTGTAGAGCTAAAAACGCTGCATCGAATGAGCCTAATCTGGATGTGTAAAAAAATCTCAAAATAGTCGTGTCTTCCAATGCACTTGTTTGATAAGATGAAATGATGGTGAATTAACATTTTTTTTGGGTTGTTTTATAGAAATCAACATCTAATGCTCAACGATCTCTTAATATATCATCTCCATTATTATATATGTATCATCCACCTGATCAACAAATGTATGATCGTCAACAATATTTACTTGAACAATTATCAAATGGATATCATTTAATAACAAAACAATATCCACAACCAAATAAATTTACTTATCGTAATGCAATTATATCTCAAACAATAGATATTGATTTAAAATTATCATTAGTTAAAGATTTAACAAGAGAATTAACTCAAATGACAACATTACGTTTATTAAATTTTTTTAATTTAATACCAGAATTTCAATTATTAACATCACAAGAAAAACAATCTATTCTAATTCAAAATATGTTAACAGTTTTTATGTTTCATGGAGCATTAACATATAATGCTGATAATGATACATTTGTTGATTGTACAACAGGTAAAAATAAATATTTCATCAATAGAATTAGAAAAATTTTTATTATTATTATTATTTTTTTGTTAAATTTAGCTGATGAACCATATGATGCAAAATATTTATTATTTGTCTATGGACCAAGAGTTTATAATAATTTTATAGCATTAGCTCATAATTTAACATCAGCTACATATCAATCTGGGAACAATAAACAATCAAATGAACATCCACATACAGTATTCTTATTACTTATGGTGATTCTTTTATTTTCTAATGATTTTCAAATTAATTCACATGAGAATAATCAATCAAAATTAAATAAAATTCAACAAAATTATATTGATATAGCATGTCGATTTTTGCATGATCAATTTGGTTTTATAGTTGGACGACGAATGTTTAAAAAACTTGTTCCTTTACTTATGGGTAAATACTGATTTTGAGAAAAGTAGTTCTTTTAATTAAAGTTCATTTTAAAAAAAAATTTTTTTTTCCCTAAAGTTTAATTAAAAATTCTCGATACTTAATAGATTATAATCTAATATTTCAGCAGAGAATTACAGATAGTCTGCTTGACAGAAATTAGAGAAAATGTTTGCTTCTTTCTATTCGAAATCTGTATATATAGAGTTCAAATTAGATTGTTTGAAGTCTAAAAGATGAATGAATAAAATCATGATTAGTCTTTTATTGCTTTCTACATGGTATAAATTATATCTAATAATCAAAGATTTATTTACATAATTTTGAAAATTTGATCTATTTCTTTGAAGTATTAATATGTTTATTTTTTCATTAAAAACTAGATCTTCAAAGACTATGTTCAACATTAGCCAATGTTAATTTATGTGAAATGGTTGAAGATGAACATCGATCAACACCATCACTAAGACCAACAACACAAACAACATCAACAAATAATTTTGATCAACAATCAACTCAACCATCATTAATATCTCCTTCGTCGGAATTTAATTCGACAATGATTAGTGATAGATCTTATTTGAATGAATTACAAAAAGAAAATCGAGCACCACCATCACCACCATTATCATCTAATTTAACTGCATTATCACCAACAATTCGTTCATCACCATCTATTCTTTCAAATACAACAACAACACTTCATAACTATTAAATATATAAACTTTATATGATCAACTCTATCATTTAGTTTTCGTTCTTTTCTTTTTTTTTTTTTTTTCTATTCATCAGACAAAGCATATCAAGTCACGTAATTATCGATGTTACTTTTGGTTCTTTTTTCTTTGTATTTATTTGTCAAACATACCAACACATTTATACATATTATATATATATAGATGGTTATTTCTATAATACATTCCTTGTTTTGATTTTATTGATGTACTTTTGCTTTCTGTGTTATTATTGACATGAACTTTTTTTTCTTTTAGCTTCGATTTTGTATTTTCATGCGCAAGCGTATGGTTCTTTTCTTTTTTTTTTTTTCTTTCTTAATTACTCCTGATTATTGTCCTTGTTTGTGTTTGAGTTATATAGATATATATTGATGAAAATTGAAAAAATGAGAAAGAAGAAAAGCAAAAAAAAAAGAACTAACCTTTAATAACAAAAGAAATTTACTGAAATGTTGATTTTCATTAGAGAATAGAAGATTTATGTAATTTAATATTTTAAATTATATTCACAAAAAACGGGTTCATAGTTATTATAAAAATGGTATGATCAGTTTTCGGATTCCCTTGTTCCTTATGAACACTTCAAAAATTCTGCAATATGGATTCGATTGTAGTCTGAGAAATCTGAGATAATAACTTCATAGTAAGATGATATATCCTCCTCTAACTATTATGCAATTAATATCTCGATACTGAATTCTAAAACTGATCCCTTACTACATGATGCTAATGAAAATACCTCGAATTATCTCGTTACATAGTAGTGATGTATAATACTCATAGCGCTCTCCTTTCTCAGATATCTCTTAAGAATAGTCTGAAAACAGGATTATCGTGAGAGAAGAGTTGGTTTACACTTATGGGAAATTTTCAATTCTCATCGTCTTTCGGATATTTTAAGCTTTGTGAGAGACGGAGCGGATCCTACACTCTAGCCTCTCTATTTGAACCTATAATGCAGAAACATTATTATACTTGTATCATGTTAAAAATATGACTTAAGAAGAATGACAATATAGTATAAGCTTTGAAAATCTAATGATTCAGACTATACCTATTTAATATTTCTATCTAAAAATGTGTTGATTAAAATTACATTTATTTATTCTGTCATCTTATATGCTTTTCTTGTATTTTTTGTTATGAATTATTACATAAACTGTCAGATATGTTTTTTTTTCTCGTAAAAAAATCTTATCAGTTGAAAACTAAAGCAACTGTCATAAATGAATAATACTGATGAGAAAAACAACACTCGTGAGAAAGAGATTATTTCAACATTGAATGACAATATTTAGAAATAAATGTACTAATTATAATGAAGTTTTGAATATATCAATGATTAAATTTTAATTTGAGAACAGAATTTAAGGAAATAATTTCAAACAAGAAGAATATGATTTAGAATTTGAAGCTACCGAGTATATTTTTTTAAGTAGATTTCTTCTACTAAAAAACCGTCCATTTTTATCAGAAACATCGAAATGAAGGTAAATATATGGAAAGATAGCTCATAGTCAGATCTTTCAGAAATAACATGAACTACTTTGTCGCCTTATTACTTGAAAAATTCTTAATAATCCTTGACATGTTCTGCTGAAAAAACTGAGTTAAAAAAAACTAAAATTCTTGTTTTTCCTAAAAACGAATAGTATCCCATTGTAATACGAGATAAAGTCAAATAGAATGCTTTTATAATTAAAACACCATTTTTCCGAAAGTTTTTCGAGTAATTGAACTTGTGACTTTTTTTTTCACTTAAAAAGTAAGAATTTCAGAAAATGAACTCTGACAAATACTATATCCTGACATACTCTTGCAAGCAAAACACAATTAAATATATAGAAAAATGAATTACAGAGATTTTTCAAAAATCAAATGAAATATTTTTGATTTTTTTTGGTGGATATCTCCTTCAGATATCATTGTATATGGCTAAAAATTCTGTCATAGTCTTTCTACTATTGTTCTAATATAGTCTGAAAATTTCATATGATCCCAATGTATCTGGCTTGAGATAATTTTTTGTGAAAAGGATTATCTTAATAGGGTTTGAGAGATAGTTTACCATCAAAAAAAAAAAGTTGAGTATTAATTAATAAGACATGTCTAGACATTTCCTCCATAAATTAATTATGTATGAACATGTTTAAAAAGATGATTTCAATTGTATCTAGATTTTCTAGAATCTTTTTTGACAATCTTGCAAAAAAACAATATTAACAAGGAATATTACTTTAAAAAATTTTCGTCTAAAATACACTCAATAACACTATCATTTACATTGTTTTCAAACAGATAATAAAAGCAGTGTGAAAGAACACATAATAAATTCATGACATTTATTTGAAGAAGAATTCATTTTTTTTTTGTTATTGGTATTTGTTTGAATAAAATCCGTGATATATTATTCATTATTAATATTAATTTTTCTTCAAGAATGTCTAAAACAATATATATTTAGCAAGAACTGATTAATATTTATCTTTAATAAAAACGCATTAGAGTCATTTCAATAATGCGCGTCGATTTATATGTATCACGCAGTTTATATGAATTATATATATATATATTGTTAAACTAAAGCTTTTGAATGCCTATATTGGTGATAAAAAAAAGAACCTAGACAAGTAAATGAAAATGATACATCGGAATAGTATATTTTACTATTAAATAAATCTGATGCCGAGCTAATTACGATTTTTCAATGTTTATAAACTGACAAATATTTTTTTATTCTGCTCAAACAATAAATCATTCTCAGATGAACAAAATGGTTTATTGTAAAGATGTTCATATCGTGTCTTAAAAAGATTCAATAATATAAATGACAAATATTTATCTTCTTAGAAACTTATATTTTATTTCTCAGAATTCTGTTGTATTTCAGTGCAAAACAAAATAGTTATTTACAAGACTATAGATATTGAAGGACGTGAGGATGAATGTTCAAAGAGATTTTCTACTCTTTATTTGTGTAGAAATGGATTATAATAGAATCTGTAAATACTCAAGGATCTATTTCCTCACGTAGTTTCAATATTCAGTAATAAAGAATCTATTACCTTTCATTTAATTAATATTCTAAAGATATAGTCGAACTTTTTCTAGTTTTATTCAAAAGAATCGTATGAAAAAAAAATATTCAGATTCTTCATACAAATTTTCTTTAAATTGATTTACATTCAAAAAATAATCTTTGCTAAATGTAATATTAATATTTATATTCTATCAGTGATAACAAAGAATCACATTAAAAATAAACAACGATATCCCTCCGATATTCATTGTAACAAGCCATTACTTTCTATATATGAATTATCCGTCCGTTGAATTTATTAACTTATCTATATAAAAAAGAAAAAGTATAATTAATGATGAATTGAAGCAAATAAAAATCTTGCATTAATATCATCGGATGAAAATAATAATTAGCATGTGCGCATGGTATGAAATTAGAGAGAATTACTCAAAAATAAACATGAAATTTGTAGGAGATATTCAGCATAGCATTACTCACATAAGATAAAATTAGTTGTTTTTTCACAGACGCATTGTTTAATGTTTGTATTAAAGCATTTTCAGAAATGACGTTGCTTGTAAAACAATGAAGCCAGGAATAAGGATAAATCATCTGAGATTCAAAAAAAATCAATAATAGACATTATAAAAAAATGATATTTAAAATAGAGATAACTAAATGTAGTTTGAGGATGTTATTTATATATAATATTGATTATGACATTTTTCGCATCATCCATAGATATACGCCTATATGCATAAAAGTAAACTAATATTGGTGGTAGATGTTGAGATTGGAAAGCGATCATACTATATTTCTTTGTTATATATAAATAATATCTTCAAACTGTATTTTAAATATCTATTTTATCATTTTAACTTTAAACCATTTTGATGGTTATTATATAATTTTTACCATTGATTAATAATATAAAAAGTAAGTATTACTTTTCCGATTATCGTTTCGATTGTCACTGTATACTAACGATATCTGTTGATAAAAAAGAAATTCGATGAGGTTTACGATTTGTTTAAATGGCTATTGCATCAGTGCTCATGATTCTCATTTTTTAGTATAACTATGCAAATCTTAAGCAAGATTGGGAGAGAATAATGTGTCATACCTAGAATATTCTTGACTTTTCGAGAACATTCAGAATTTTTCTAAGAAGTGTTATTCGTCAAATAAAAACATGTCAATTTTTCTCTTTTTTTGATCATAAAATATTTCATTTTAATAATGGTTGACAATTCCAAACAAAGTTTTCTTAATAGTCTTTTTCAATGGACTGTAAGGAATACTGCAGAAGACGCACCAGCAACTTCCACGACAACTACAGATGCACAACCTTTAACTGAAGAGGTAAATATTTATATAATCAATAGAAAAAATTTGAATAATATATTTTTATTTATTAATATTTTAGAAAAAACAATGGCTTACTGAAGCTCTAGAAAATATTACTGTTAATCCAATCGAACGAATTAAATTATGTATTAGTAAGATTAAAGATTCTCAAACTAGTGAACAACAAAAAAAAGAATTTCTTGATGAACTTTGTCATTGGGCAGAAGAACTTGATTTAGCAAAAGATTTTTTTACTGTTGGTGGCCTTGATATTCTATCACCATTACTAGATCATAATGATGATAATATTCGTACTCAAACATGCTCATTATTAGCTAATCTTGTTCAAAATAATGATCATTGTCAAAGAATTATTGTTCAATCTGGTTTACAACAAAAATTATTAAAAATTGTTGATGAATCAACTAATTCAGATTTAAAAACAAAAGCTGTTACAGCTATATCAGGTATGGATGATTTTAAAACTAATTTTCTCTTCCTCTATTTTGATTAAATATTATAAAACGAATGAATTCTGTTTTTTTAGCCTTAATTCGAGGTTATACACTTGGTCAACTTCAATTACAAAAATATCAAGGTGCAAAAGTATTGATTCGAGCTATATCATCGCCTATTCCACGTCTACAGAATAAACTATGCTTTCTCATCAATACCATTTGTTCGTCAAGTGCACAAATGAAAAGTAGGATTTGTTTATATGCTTTGTAATTATCTTTATTATTTTGTTTTGATAGAAATATTTACTGAAAATGGTGCAATAGAAGAATTAATACGTTTATTTAATAATGAAGCATGTCCTGATCATCAACATGTACTAGAAACTATTCTTACATTATCAAGTATAAAACCAAATCCATTATCTGCAATTGCTGAACGTGATGCATCATTAATCGAACAATTTCATGAAAAACTTAATGAACGACGTCAAGTTATTCAAAGTTTAGAAGATTATCAAGTTAGTTTTTAATTAAGAAATTTCATGATCATTTATTTTAATTTTGTTTTTTATTTTAGGATGAAATTAATATAATTAATCAATTACGAACATTACTAAGTTCATCTTCAAAAAATGCTGAAGCACAAACAACAACAGAAGATACACAAATAATTCCAACGTCTTGATAACAGTAGAATTTGTGATTGTGTTCATTTATCTATTTTTTAAACAAAGAAAACAGTCAAACAGCACAGAATAATCATTAGCTTTTATAATTCTATCAAGAATTAAAGAAAAAATGAAGTCTTTTGTCATATATACATTGTAGTGCTCGATCAAATATCTTCTCAGTTAAAGCTTGAAAACGATTTATTTGTTACTCAGAAAACTGCTTTTCATTTAGTTACAAAAAGTAGTAAAACTGACTTACGATTTTCAAAGTAGTGCAGGCATGCTCATGTTTCATAATGTCTAAAGCATTGAGAGAGATTAATGAAAACACTATATTAAAATCATTGAATGCAATAACTGACTTTTTGTTAAAAATTTGTAATAAGTAATTTTTGCTCACAACAGTTATTTATCATAAACTAATCACAGATATTGATATTGTTGAGATCCTTAACCTTCGTCAGTAAATTTTTTGCTAGCTGTCATAGAGTAACATTAATGTATCATGCATGCTAAGATTGAAGTTAATTTTTGAAAAATATATGTTATTCTTTGTATTTATCAATGTAATCAATAGAAATTTCTTTAATTCAAGTCGAAATTACACTAATAACGGTGAAAATTCAATGAACTTCCGCTATCGACATACACTGGGATTTATGAAAGTTATATTAAAAAAATTCTGATCATTATAATTGACTAGTTGAATATTTGAGAACGACTTTAATAAATGAATTGAGTTTTCATGTTTGACATATATGTTAGGATACAATTAATTCCCAAATTTGATCAACCAATTTTGATGGGTATTTTAAAAACCATACGGATTAAAAGATGATTACATGACAATCGAGAAAAAAAATGATTTTTTACATTCTCGTATTTCACGCGAAGATGTACAACGATCGAAAGTTATTTCCTTTTCTGATAGAACTTTTTTGATATATTATATCTATTATAATGGCTTGATTCATGCTGAATAAAAATTTTTGATCAAAATAGTATATTGAAAGCTGACATCGAATTGTTTTGCACTGATGCAAATTAAATGATTGGATCTGTAAGTCAGTTTTCTCTTCAAATACGGCTTTTTTTCCAAAGTTTTTTTTTACGATTTTGTACAAGTCAAAAGCCTATATAATATATGTGAAAATCACTATAAAAATTGTTAACATAACGGCACGGCAGTTGATACACTGTCAAAATCTGCTATTCTTCATAACTAAAAAGTATTAGCTTCGAATAACGTTTGGCAAGTCAAATTGGATATATGCATGAAACGTGGTATCTAAAGGATCGACCTGTTCGGTATTCAATGATCTACTTGTGAGTCTATACCTTGAAAATTTCCTTTAATCTGTCATCTAGCTAATAGTTTACACCTTTCAAAAGCTATTTTCTACGATTTTCGCATGAGATTTGAGAAGTAATTAAAAGTCAGTAAAGTCAACTTCTCATCAAGCCAATTGAAGATACTAAAAATTTGGATTTTAAGGCTTTAGAATCATTGATTCCTTGGTTAATTTATAGGCACATTCTTAATTATTTATCAGTTAATTTTCTTGTTTATACCTACGATGATGCAAAGATTGAAACAATCTGCTTAACCGATCCTGTCTTCATTTCAATGTCTGTTACTTAGTTGCCCATACATCATAATAGTAAGTATAATAGAGATGATGTTAGATTGTTGCAAGAATGTATTGTTGCCACAATTATTTTTATTAGTACATGCATATAAAAGTAACAGTATAGTCTGTGCCAGTAAATAAAAAAAACAATGTTGATTAGTATAATAAAATGTTCATTATGCGTCTTAACCTATTTCTTGAATAGATTTGGGAATGTTTGGTGTCCACTGTCACTTGGTTGGATTCAGTTAGAAGTAGTTTGAAATATAAAAATCATGATTGAAATAATTAGGATAAGAAATGGATCAAAAGAGTGAACTAGTTAGGGAAATCTAAAGGTAGTAGCATCATTACCAAATTTTCTTGTAGAAGGATTGAAGAAATTTTCTTTTTGCTTCGAACAAATAGGGTGTTTTTCGCTCTATTTCTCATGCTATTTAATCATTATTCAATCGATACTATAATAAAAAACTTTCGATAAGAAGTGTTTTTGTTGTATACCAGCTGATGACATTAGATCATAATGGATAAGGGATTTTTGCATTTCATTTTATTCTCATTTAGTAGGTTGTATCAAAGAAACAAGATATACCAGAAGATGTAACACGAAAAGCTCTACAATTTACAAAGAACAATCATAAAAAGATGCGATAGAGAGAAAATCAATTCGTCTCTTAACAAAAAACAATTTTGTTTTCGCAACATAGAAATTTGATTCCTCAGAGATTGACATATTTTGAAAATAAAAAGTATAACGATATAATAGGAGATCTTTTATAAAATGTAGAGCTTTTCCCACTGCATCTTCTGGTATATCTTGTTTTTTTAATACAACCTACTAGGTAAGAATAAAATGATATGCAAAAATGTCTCACCCACTATGTTCTAATGCCATCAGTTAGTATGCAACAAAAACAATTCTTATCGAAACTTTATTATTATGACATCCGTTGAATAGTGATCACATCTGTTCGAAAAAAAGAAAATTTTAACCTTTCTACAAGAAGATATGGAAATAGTATCGCTACTTTTGGATTTCTCTAAGTAAGCCACTAACAAGATTATAGATTGATCTCACCCTCGGGTATTTAACACTACACTATCAAATGGAATATTACAGTGTTTGATTTGATATTAATGATGTATCATCACTTTAGATTAATCATCTTCTAGTGTAATATTACTATATAAACAGCGAAATTTTAATGAGGAGTATATTATTGTATCATTTATTCGATTAATGAAATTATTTTATAGTAATTACAAAAATAAACAAATAATCTATGTTCATACTTGATCATTTTTCTTATTTAATTCGGCTGAAAAGACAATAATTGAATTATATTATTAATCAATTATTAATATAAAAAAAAACGAAGACAATTAATATGATTTTTATTTTTATCATTCAATTATTGTTTGATATATCACGTTTCAACATAGATTAATTGACGTTTGAAAGAAAAAATCAAATATATTGGTACATAAATTTTCTTCTTAAACGTAGAGTAGGTATAAATTTATATTTTAAACATTTAGCTCTATTATCAATAAGAATATATCTTATAGATTATTCAGTTGAAAACATTACAAAATATCATATTTAGAAATTTATTTATATACATATTTGTCAAAACAAATAGAAAATAATATAAAAAATCAAAAAATATTAAATTATGTCAAAATTATTTTTTTTACTTGTCAGTCATTATTCTATTCATATATGGCAATCTATAAAAATGTTAAAGTGAATCTCTAGAGAATTTTTATATATCATATTTTATTTTGATAGAAAGATTTCATTTTAAAAATTTATCTAGTAGGGTGATTTAAAAAAGTTTTTATTATTATAGATAGGAATCAGTATTATTTAATCTAGGAAAATAGAAGAAATACTCAAAATTGAATATATTATAATAAAAAATATTTTTTTAGTAAAATTCTCCAAAGAATATACTTTTGTATAAGAACCAAAACAATCTATAGAGAGTTTTTATAATATTTCTCGTTTCCTTCATGCGATGTTAGTTATGATTACATGATTCGCTAAATGACCGACACTTGCTTATCTGTCTTTTTTTTCTCTTATCCTTCTCAAAAGAGAGAAAAAGTCCTTATATAATATATTGTGTTCTTTTTTTTACACTCGCGTTTTTTCTTCTTCGATCCAGTATAACATTATTTTACTATAAAAGCAAAATAACTATAATAAGTAAGTCAATTTTCAACAATACATATAAGAAAAAGAAAAATTTATATCAATTTTCAGAATTTTGTTGATATTATTATAATCTATTCTTTCTTTTTTCCTTTGTTCGTTAGTCGTTTTTTCTCTTCTTCTTAGCATCTTTTCACTACTACCATTATCTTCATAACAAATCCTTCGAATTTATATTCCATTCTCGAAGGAAGTACGCTAACAAAAGAAAAGAATAGATTTATTTTTCGAGAATGATGAGTTTATATAAATGTGACTTGATATATTTAAGAAAAAATAAAGAAGAGCATTATACATAGCCAATCATCTATTATTGCTTGAACGAAAATCAATTCAATTGTTACTTAACAAAGATAAATATCAAGTGGGATGAAAATGGTTATGTCACAATAGAAATGCCTATGTATAAGATGAAAGAAAACGAAGCGATTAGTAATGGTACAGGCTGTAAATACTATGTGGATTTATTTGCTTTTGACTTATGACAAACGTCCACGCAACAACTTTCATGTATTATCGAGCCTAGTATGAAAGAATAGCAAAAAAATAGCAGAAAAGGATAAGAGATAAAAAGGCATGTCGCATATTTCTTTGGTTACTGTCAAATAAACATCGATGACGTTGTGTCGTAATACAGAAACTTTCTATACAATATATAACGAAAATAGTCAGTTTTTTGTCATTATATGATAGTGTTAGAAGAGAACAAAATCATTTTTTTTAAAGAAATACATTAGTTTATGTATTCTATAAATAGTATACATCGAAGAGAAATGTTAAGAATAATGTGTATACTTTGTACCAGTCATAAACTCATATAATCTTTCATTTTATTCTATATCAAAAACAAAAAAATTTACATTCGTGGTTCTTTATCAGTCACCCTATGAGAAAATAATGTAGCTATTATAATATCAAATAGTTGTCTTAGTTTGACATAATTTATTTTTCTTTATTGATATTGAATAAAAGAAGTAGTTTGACAGAAATAAATATGTTAAAATTTATTTTCTTTGATTTTTAATATTAATATCTATTTTAATTTGTTCTAATATTTTCTTTTGTTATTCTAGTTAGTCAAATACAGTGGTTATTTTTTCTTGTGAAATCTTATAGAAATCATCTTATATGTTTGCTCGTCGTAATTTACGTCGCAATCTTGTGATCACTATTTGTTTACCTATTATTTTATTGAGTTTATTCATCATTCAACAAAATCGTGATGTCGTATCTTCTGAACATTCAACTCATCAGTATCATACACCACATGCTTCTCATATCACAAGTGATACCAGTAGAGCACAGAATATGCGATCAAAACGTTCAACAAGTCGTAATAGACCATTAAATATTAATAATGTTGAACCACTTCAAAATCAAAATGTTATGGAAGTAAATCCTTATTCAATTCCATTTGGAAATATTCATAATGATCATAGACAATATCAAGGAATTAGACCTATTCAAACAACATTACATCCTGTTATTGATACAAAAAGTCTTGAACGTTTTGTTCATTTAGATTTAAAAGGTGCTGCACCAAAAGTTGATTATTATGAAAGATTATTTCCACTTTTAAAACAACTTGGTGCAACTGGTCTACTTATTGAATATGAAGATATGTTTCCATTTAGTGATCGTTTAGCTGTTATACGACATGGTCTTGCTTATTCAAAAACTGATATTCAACGAATATTACAATTAGCTGATATTAATGGTTTAAAAGTTATGCCATTACTTCAAGTTTATGGTCATTTAGAATATGTACTTAAATTAAAAGAATTTATGCATCTACGTGAAGATAAACGTTATCCACAAGTTATTACACCATGTCTTGAAGATAGTTATAAATTAATATTTGGTATGTTAAGAAATATTTATTTTAAAATAATTTTGAAGTGATTTTATATGAAATATATGTGAGAAGAATAATTTTATAATTAATTCATTATTAATCTTCAAAAACTTTTCTCTTTAGTTAAAAAGTTTAATAATTTCTTTTTTAGAAATGATCGATCAAATATTATCGCTTCATCCATCTATTCCATATCTTCATATGGGTTGTGATGAGGTTTACTATCGTCTTGTTCATCCTCAATGTGTTCATTTAAATTATCGTGATGATGCTGATCTTTTTATCAGGTAGTCTATATTTTTATTTTTCGTTATTTGATATTCCTATCATTAAATTTACGCTATTAATTATTTTTTATGAATATTAATATAGAAAATAAAATGTATGTCAAAGTTAAAGATTTTACAAAAGGTATGTTTGTCTAGATATGAAGTTGTTAAAAATGATAAGAATAAGAAAGGTTGAATATCAACAGGTATTCAATAAAAGTAGCAGTTTTATAAATATAAAAATGAAAACATGATTATATTGTTTTGAAATAGTATAAGACATGTGTAAAATAAATAATATCAGTGAATAACTGCTGATACATAATTAAGAATTGAATGCAAACCGTAAAAAGGATATATCATTTATTAATTTATATCTTGAAATTTCTAGACATGTTACTCGTGTTGCAAAATATATTAAATCAAAACGTTCGAATATCAAATTATTTATATGGCATGATATGCTCTCACAATTAGTCAATTCAGGTTATAATAATGTAAGTTATGAATTTTGAATTAAACATAAATAAATATATTTATTATATTAAATAGATTACCGAATTAATTGAACTTGTTGTACCTATGGTATGGACCTATGTTGATGATGTCAAACCTTGGTTTGATGATGGATTCTGGATGAGGTAAAAATATAATAATATGATAACAAAACTAATTATTTAAAATAAATTTTCTTTTTTTTTTATATAGATTTTCAACGTTTCCTGAAGTATGGGTAGCTAGTTCATTTAAAGGTTCATCTGGTGAAATAACAACAATGACTTATATTGCTCATCATCATCGTAATCAACAAACATGGCTTGAAACAATGTATACTGCATCAAATCGACATAGAGTTACTTTTACTGGTATTGCTGTAACTGGTTGGTCTCGATATGATCATATGCTTTCATTATGTGAACTTTTACCATCATCAATACCATCACTTGCATATGCTCTACAAACAATTATTCATGGTCGTATAGATTATGCACAAAATGCAACTGTTTCAAATCTTTTATTAGGATGTGATCGAATACCATTTTGGGAAAAACCAATGTCTACTACTTATATATCATGTTCATTTCCAGGTAAAAATTTATTATTTATATGAATATTAATATCTCTAGTAAGATTCTTCGTATTTTAAAAAATTTAATTGTTCTAAAAAATAAAATCAAAATTGAGTTTTAGGGAAGATTTTTAGCTGTCTACTTCCTTATTCACAAAATTATCGTATTTTTCTTGAATCTTTTACATTTTTTTTCTAAGAATAGTTTTTTATTTGAATTAATATTGAATAAAATTTGTTTTATATCAATCATTAAGTATTTACTAGCACTTGAAATAAAATATACATATTTATATTTTATTCTGAATATTGAATATATATAATTCACATGTATTACGTGAAATCATAATAAATTTAAATATAGAAATACTAAATGAGAGTGTATCATTGTTTAATGAGATATTTAGTATTTAATTCCTGTTCTGAAAAAAAGTGACAAAGAACGTTGCAGGAGTTAGTTTTGTTTTCGGGCTTATTTTGACTTTTAATTCAATAAAATACTTATAAATAATGATGAAAGGACAAAAATTTTCGATCAAACGAATCATTTGAAAAAGAAGAGAATATAAAATTATGATATATTTAGGTCATGAAATGTATGAAATGATGATTCAACATGATAGTATAATGCGACAATATGAAGAAATAATGTCATTTGTACATTTATATGTAACAGATATACATCTTCGTCAAAATTATATTCATTATAAACGTAGTGAAGAATGTTTACAACGATTAATTTATTTAGAAGAACAAATGATTTATTTTATTGATGCATTTCAACGTACTTGTTTAATTTTTTTTACACCTGATATTGGTCCAGAATGGTTACAAACATATTTTATGAGAAAATTTAAAGAAGTTCAATATCGTATAAATTTTATTGAACGTACATTAAAAACACAAATATCATGGTTACCACGTCCATTACCAAATAAGACTACACCTATTGTTGTTAAACGACGAAATATAACAATTAGTAATTTATCACCAATATTATAAAAAAAAGAATTTTTATAAGAGAATAACGATTTTAATGTTCTAGTCATTTGTTTTTATGAAATAGAAATTTTGTTTTTATATGAAATAGAAATCATTATGATTGTTTTTTTTTTTAGTTTAATTGAGATTTTAGAAATATATCTTCTTTTCATTATTAAATTTATTATAAATTTGACATGAAATGATTATTTTATTAGTTGATTAGACAATTAATATAGTAAATTTCATTTTATTATGATTACTAATTAATAAAAACCGTTTTTAACAGAATAAAAGAAAAAAAAACATGTATAAATCAAATATCAATCTTTTCATTTTCCATAGTCAGTTGTTTTTTTCTTTGTTTTTTATTTGTTAAATGACTATCAATTGAAAGTATAATTGCTGATATAACAATAAATGTTGCTCCTACATAAAACATCCAAGATTTTGTTAATCGAAGAAATACATATTGTAATAAACAAGCATAAAGTATATCAAGTGTACCAAGTATAGATAATAATTGAACATTTTCTCTTTTTAATGCTTTAGCATAAAATGTATTTGTCAATAATTGAAAACAACCAATAACAAGACCAACTGTAAACATCCATTTCCAGGGATATGGACCTGGTTGCCAAAATCGTCGAATAATACTATAAAGAATTGAAACAAATAAAGCAAAAGCTGTAAATTGAAAATTCATAACAGAATATGGTTGTTTTTTTTTAATTAATTGTTTTCGTGCAATCATTTGTACAGCTTTTGTTAAGGATGATAAAAAAGCTAAAATAATACCTATATAATAATATGGTGAAGTCTTAGCGGCAACAAAAATAATTTTAGTTGTCGTAGCTGTTATTGGTGTTGTCGTTATTGTTGTTGTTGTTATTGTTGTAGATACTATTGGTTCATCAAATATATGACTTAAAGTTTTAATAAAAAAATGAGGTTTTGTAGCAAGAATCAATCCAAAAAGTGTTAATACTAAAGAAATAGCATTGGGAGCTTTAAAGCGATCTTTAAGAAACATAACAGATAATATTGCTGCCCAAACAATATATGTATATTTAATAGTATTTAAATCCGATAATGGAAGAAAATAAAATGCAGCTAAATAAGTTAAATTTGTTCCACTTGACATTAATATATTCAATGTACTAGCAATAGGTTGTCCATTAGTATCAAAAACATTATAATGCTTATAAAAAGCAGCATATGTACCAAATACAACTGATTGTACTAAAAATCGAACAATCATTATATCAAACATATCAGCTGGAATAAGTTTTAATGAAAATGTACAACATGCAAATATAATATTAGCTGTTAACATATACCAAATTCCTGAATGTTCATGTAATCGACGCCATAGAGTTTTAAAAAAAGATGATGATGATGATGTCTTCGATTCCTCAGTTACATTAAGTGATATCGTATGAAGTGGTGCTTTCTGCTCTTCAGTCTAGGACAATACATATGTTGTAGGATTGATAAAACGAAAGAATTTGCACTTACCATAACTGCAGTGCAAAATATATATGATGCAATATTATTCGTAGATGTATATTGTTAAAAGTATATATATGACGCAAAATGATTCGTAGATGTATATAGTAAATACAAAAAAAAGAAAAAAAAACCTAGCAATGTCCTTCATGGTGTGCGTTTGTTCTTATAGAACAGGAAAAAAATATATGCTCCCATCGTACTTTAACGTTGGGAGTAAAAAACAGAAGAGAATGCGTAATCATCTGCAATATTATTTTTTTCCTCATCGACCCCTAGTATATTTTCATCAATATTGTTAACAAAAAAAAGGTTTTTTAATTTTCTAAGTTTAAAAGCTATAAATCAAACGAAGAAAAACAATTATTTTAATCTTTTTTTGATTTTATATGGCATATTGTAAAAGAATCACTCGATGGTAAACAATTAAGTGATATTTTTGCATGTATTTTTTTTTAATACTTTTATATTCCAAAGGATGAATCAGTACAATAAAAGATAAAAGTAGTAAATGTTAAGCATAACAATGAAAGTTTGTAAAAGTCATTAGTTTTAAATGTCTAGATAAGAATGTCATATGAACAACTGTTATATAATTAATATGCCTAAGTAATGTCGAAAATAGAAATGTTGAAATCTAAAACTGTCTAATGTATAAACGTTGAAAAAGAGAAACAGAAATTTGTTCTTACAGACTTTGGTAGTAGGCTTTTAGCGACTGCCGGCGAGAGTGAGAGTGAGAGCTGTGTCTAAACTGAAACAGTATCCTTCTAGCAGTGGCTAGAAGTTCCAAGCCACACTCTTTGCGATGAAATTCATATTTCCGAACATTTTTGCAAAATCAACTCTACTAAAATTTTACTTTAGATCATTTTCAATATTACTCAATAGATTCATACAATCATTGAATTAGAATGTTTTTTAGATGATAAATTATTTCTATTTTCATAAGATTTTTCTTACCAATTTTGTTTTACAGTCATGCAGCAATTTCGCATTTAATTTTCCTAGACAATTTGAAACAACATTATAATTCAATATTCTTTTTTTTGATTACATCGAAAATACTCAAATAAACAATTTAATTCGTTGATACTACTCTCATATCTATATCATAATTTTTTTATGCAAGATATATACATGAATTTTTCACTGTCATCAAAATTTGTTTTTGGAATTTTTCATCACTATAATATTACCTTTCTTAGAAAAGTAATTAAATATCCTGATAGAGCGTGAGATTCTCTATGAACCCATATATTTTTGTCTTGCCTTACATTTATAAACCGCAACATGTAAATGCAAGATGGTTAACAGATAAAGAAGATGACAGAAAATTCCAAAATTGCGAAAGAAAACTCTAGAAGTAACGAAAAATGCAGATTTTTGATACTTTCATAGTATGTTGATTAAATACGAAATAGAATCTTGGAATATGCTACCATTGTGTTTTTGTCTCAAGTTTTCAAGCTCATTATTTTATCAAACTAAAATAGAGTGATAGATTTCAAAAACATCGATGCTTTTGATTGATGATATAAAGCTTTTTTCTTAAGTTAATATCATATAGAACGAAGATTTTTTTAGCATAATCAATTTGATCCTATAACAATTATATACGTAGGTAAATGATTTATATTTCATCTTTCATCTGTATTTTATGCAAATTCTCAATAGGATTTGAAAAAAAAATTATAAATGGTATCTATTTAACTTTTTTATTTTATAACTATTCATTCATAAAAATAATCATAAAAACTTCGTCCATCATAGTGTGATCTTTTACTTTTTTTTAAATAGATTCTTATACAATAATCCAATGAATCATATAAGTTCTATATTATGAGAGAACCGTTTCATAGATTCAGAATGATATTTCAAGTTCCTACAATAGTGTACCTTTATTGTAGATATTTATATGAAATGTATTTTCTATATACTTACATAAATAAATTCGTTGAGTGATGAATACTTGGTGTAAATGATGTATTTGGATAATTCTGTTTATAAACACAAAGTTGATTAATATTTTACTATATTAGTAATAATTTGCTTGCAATTTCTTTGGCAGTTAGTGCATTATGTTTGTTATAATTATGTTTGAATTTATGATAATTGGTTGACAATTATGTATTAAGAACACTGATTATAATGAAAGGCAAAAAAAAATGTAGATATACGCGTTTTATCTTTTCATTTTCAAAAATTTCTTTTTATACCATTGCACATAGTTCATCTTATGGTAATAAGTATCACACAAAATAAATATTTGAAAAAAAAGGAGTAAAAATAATCATAAATAAACGATGACATAAAAAAGAACTTATAAATTCTTTGGATGATATTAGATGCTGATATGACAGTATATGCTTTTCTCTATCTGTACAACCTTATGAAAGTCTTTTATTTCTCTATAAAATATGGTCTCGATCATCTGTTCAATAATAGAGAGTAATATTTAATGTTTCATTTACAATTATTTACTGGTTCTGTCAGCTACATAAGCGAAAACTTCCGTTGTTTTGTTGTTTCTGTAGATTGAAAACAATTTTCTTTTATTATCTTGTAATTATTACATTCCCTCTCGAAAACATTGATATAATATATTCTTTCACTTTAAGAACAATAGATTAGATGTAGAAAAAAAAGCTATTTTATTATTTGAACATCTAAATTCTCATTATTTTAATCTGATCAATGGAAAATTTGAAATTTCATTAGTATGTTAAAGTATAGACTGATGCATATGAGTGCAAGCAAATTATGACGACGATCTATTCAACGAAAACATTAGCGTCAAAGGTATACACAAAACTTTCTTTGATAAAAGATAAATGCATAACAATTGTCTAGGCTTTGAGAGATTATTTAGGAAAATACGCAAAGCTGACTTTAAGGAAACAGAATAGATCATTATCTTTATTCATTCATAAATATCTGGCTTTTTATATCAGAAAAGTTGCTCCTTTACGAAGAGTCTTATCTATCTTTTCCTTTTAGTGTTTTAAGTAACTTAATTTTACGAGTCAATGTTGTGATATATTCATGATATAAACAGGATATAAATATTACACAGCAATAATTAAAATAATGTATCAAATCAGTGTCACTCTCCTGACTTTCGTCTCTTCTTTCTTGTATTATATTCTATAATGTACATGATCATCATCTCTGATTTTAGAAGCAATTCGTTGAAAGGAAAATGGCTATTGAATTTTCGTGATACTACAAAAGAAAAAGAAGGTTTTTGATGAAGACCAACAGTACATCTTGCAACTGTAATAAATTTGTTTGATTTAGCAGATTATTCAACAAATGGTAGTAAGCACATTGTAATCACTTGGTGGTATATTGTTGCACCATTTAAACAATTGAGAAATATTTTTAGATAGAGCTGGAGATGACCACATAGTATTGTTCCAATTAAATTCTGTAGTTCTTACTCTAAACGACTGGCGAATTGTCATCATCAGTGGAATATTCCAAATGATGGAAACAACAGATAACTGTGTTCGATTTGTTTGGTGAGGAAAGAATCTATGGTGGCTTCGACTTGATTCAAGAAGAGAATAAGGTAAGAGACTTTGTATAATAAAATCTACCCTGGCTCTGCTTTACGAAAATATTATATGTTGAACATTTCATCACCGATCATTTCCACTAACCATCTACATTTGATCTCATTTTCTTTGCATTTTACTTTATTATAGTTTCCTAATATCTTTAGTAAAGACATGTCCTACAATACAGCAAGTGTATTTTCACAAAAACTATTAATTCATCTCCAAACGGTGAGATGATATTTAATACTATATGGGAATTAGATTTTATATTCTTTAAATACGATAAATAATAAAATGATTCACAGCTAACAAATGAAGTATGAATATTACTAATAAAATAGTAATGATGTAGATCAGAAATATATATAATTATATAGTCTAATGTAGATTTTAAATCGAGTTGTTAATGAAATATATTTTCATCAACATATCATTCAATTCTTGTTGTAGAAAAATCAACTATTTATTATTTATTTTCTATTGTTAGTATTACATTAATATACAATTTGTTCATTTTGTGGACGTACATTCTTCATCGCTCTTCACTTCAATTTAAACGATTCGTAATCGTATTTATCATTCAAGGAAAAGAAAAAGTACATCGGTTGTTCATGACCTTCTATCTTTCAACAAGCTATTAAAATATGTAGTATTTAAAAAAAGTAGCATTCAATGTCTATAGATGTGATTATGCTAGTTTCATTAGCAGTGCTAACAACAAAAAAGATAGTGTGACCATCGGCAATGGCTATATTGTTCTAAAGAATATCTCATCACGGCACGAGTTTGATGAGACAGGCGACAAGGACGCCTTTCTTTCTCTCTCTTTTCTGTAAATTCATATTCATTTCATTTCCATTCATTCCTCATTATAACCTATAAGAATTATAAAGTGTGAACAATGTTCATGGACATGATACATTTTTTTTTCACTGTTGGAGTTTCTACGATGGCGCGACGGTCACTATCACCATATTCATTATGTTGAGATAAAAACTAAATAGAAATGTCGGTTGCCGTTCTTTTTGAAATATGAGAAAGAGGAAGACGGAAATATATTTATAATTATCTTTTCTATCTAATTCTCTTTTCTTCATAGTCAAAATGAAAGTTGACCGTTCCATTGATTAACTAAATGACAAGCCATCATAGTTTTTGATTAGCATAGGTATCAAACAGATTGAAATAACCATTAACACATGGTAATGATGATGAGTTGTTAAATAAGCAAAAAAAAATTCATTTTTCCTTGACAGACCTTCCTCAATTTAATTAGTGATGAGAGAAAGAGAAAAGTGTCATGCCAAGTTAAGAAATTCAAGCATTGACCACCAGTTGGTTCAATCATATTCATTATTCGTATATTTACAGTACGTGATTGAAATATACGCTCGAGAAAATGACAATAAGATGATGGTCATTTGTTCTTTATGATCAAATTACATAAATGCATTAGTTTAGAATTATTTGGTTAAGAGAAAGTTTAAATTGAAATATAAAAGAATAAAAATGTTGTCACTATTAATTTTTTAAGGAAAGAAGCATTTTATTCTTTAACTAGAAGTTATTTTGACAAGCGGAAGTGGGCTAGTGTAAAAGCCTTGATAGCATGTGCAATGTTTGATTTATCGACTTGTTGTCAAAGTTATCGTTAATGACGACGCCAACATTTTACATTCTTTCTTCAATTCAGACAATTGAGTTGACACATACAGATGGTTAGTAGTCTTCGAAATCAAACACGAAAGCTTATGCTTGTCTCGTCTTACTAAATATAATTATATTTGAACGATAATGGACATAAACGAATATGATTGATAAATCAAAATAGGAAGTCGATTTTTCTCGCTTGATTAAAGTGTTCAAGTACATATTCGCATATATATATTTTTTTCTGTCTTCTATTGTAAATAGACATGCAATGTCCAGTATTAATATTTCAATGCTGACATCGTCGTCTGACTAATGGATTGCAAATAAGAACAAGAAAAAATGTCATACATATCATACTGATACCATTATGAACAAACTCATTGGCATTCTTAGTTTGACTGTATATAAATAGAAAAAAAAAGACTAACAATGATTTGTTAATTGTTTGTAACAAGTTAATTTGAGAGAACATGATGAGGAAATTAGATTCGACACAATCCTTGATTTATCTATCTCATTTAGTATTGTCTATTGCTGTTTACATTAGTAACAACCTTTAATGGATGAACTAATGATAATAGTTGGATGAAATATTCATATTTGTATCTCCAATTTCTTCATTATTTCTTTACTAATATACGTAGAAAATATATTGTTTTAGTATTGATGGATAATTAATTCTTCTTGGATTCAGCTTTTATCATTGGATAAGTTTGATATATTAATCATCATTTCTCGTGAGAATTAAATATGATGTAAAAAAGAAAAAAGAATCCTGAAGAAGTGTCATCATTGTCATTATCATCATCATCATAGAAAAAATGTTATTTTTAATCGAGGTCTCAAGAGAATAAATGAACAGAATAACTAACTGGTTGAATGTAATCATTCAACTTGACTACAACTATTATTACAATCATCAACTCATCCGGGTTCAATTACTCAAGCATGATCACTCAAGCAGACAATACGTTTGTCACTCTATACAATAACTTGTATTTGTATAGTTATGACATAGTGTTGATTAGTTCATTGACTAGTTTGTACTTTGAAATAAATTGCCATTTAAATGATCTCTTATTGAACAAACACTATTTTAGTAATTTACGTTGGTCAGCAAGTCATTTTCTTCCTTCTACATATATATCTTTTTTTTTCTTTTCTTTTCTTTCTCTCCTTCTCTTTGTCTCTTTCTCGGTTTTTTTTTCTTTCTTTACTTCCATATTTTTTTGTTGAACACACAGTCACCGATCACTAAGTGTATATAACTTATACATCAAAAGTTTGTTTTAAATGTTGGGATTTCAATACAGGTATAATAAGCTTTTCTTTACATTTATTCAAAATAACAGATTTGTGACAGAAGAGATTATTGACAATTAAATCGTTTCTAATTATTCTTCAGAATTCTCAAAAGAATGGTACGTATTTATATAATATTTATAATATTCTTCATACCATTGATACTATCATCACGTTTAAAATATCGTACATCAGTTAAAGAAAATGTTGATTTATATTATACAATAACATCTCTTGATAAAATGCTTACTGTTAATTATCAACAATCAATAGAATTTTTAAATATAAATTCACCATATACAACATATTTTCTTGTTGATGGACAAAAGTTACGTACAAGTCGTTTAATTGATCGTGAAGAATTTTGTCGTATTAAATTATGTGAAAATTCTTTATGTCATCCATGTGAAATTTATATGGATTTTGTTTTAAAAGAAAATGGTCAACCACGAGATATTATTTCATTAATATTAACTATTGAAGATGTTAATGAATTTCGACCAGAATTTTTAGATAATATAAGACATAATCAGATTATTCAATTGAATATAAGTGAAGGCGTGCCTGGTATGTATGTATATGTTATACAATAGATGACCTTTTATGCGTGAATGCATGACATTCTGAGGACTAATTGGAGTCTTATAGCAAACATTTTAAATGAATTTTCTACTCAATAGTTTATAAATATTATTTTGAGAATAGATATATACTTTTTTTCTTTCTTTAGTTGGACATGTATTACCTATACCAAGTGCAACAGATAAAGATGGTGAAGATGATAAACTTATTTATTGGCTTAATAAAACAATTAAAAATCCATTTGAACTTATCTTATTTGGTTCGAATCAAATTGGTATAAATTTTTTGTTGGTTTTTTTTTTCTATTTCTTATTTTAATTATTTCTTATTCCTTCCAGCTTTAAATGTTACCGAACCATTAGATCGTGAAACACAAGATTTTTATGAACTTGAATTAACAGCTAGTGATCAAGAAAATTTAACTACAACACTATCTATTCATATATTTATTAGTGATGTTAATGATAATGTTCCTATATTTGATCAACAAACTCCATATATAATAAATATTTCCGAAAATATTCTTCCATCATTAACTAAATCACTTCTTCGTATTCATGCTATTGATAATGATTCGAATGAAAACAGTCATATTACATATAAATTTGGTTCTCAAGTATCTGAATTAATTCGTAAAACATTTCAATTAAATTCTCAAACAGGAGAATTATTTCTTATTGATTCACTTGATTATGAACAATATAAAGAATATCGTATACCAATAACAGCACAAGATTCAGGTCCTGTATCTGTTCCTGTTTATACAGTTATTATTATAAATATTGAAGATGAAAATGATAATAAACCAATAATAAATATTCGTGTATCGGAATATTTTCAATTTATAAATGATACATTATATATAAGTGAAGAAACATCTATAAATACATTATTAATGCATATATTAGTTGAAGATTTTGATTCAAATTTAAATGGAAAAGTTCAATGTTGGATTGAAACAAATGATTCATTAAAATTAAATATAACAAATACAATAAATAATATGTTTTCAATATATACAAGACAATTATTTGATCGTGAACAACAATCAAATTATACATTTAATTTAATAATTGAAGATTTTGGTTTAAAAATTCAACATAAAATAATCAAAATAATTTATTTAAATATACTTGATATAAATGATTCTCCACCAATATTTAATCAATTATTTTATAATATAACTCTTAATGAAGAACAAGAATATAATCAATCAATAATTAAATTTCAAGCATATGATATGGATTTAAATGAAAATAGTCTTATATCATATGAATTAATATCAAATAAATATAAAAAATTTTTTTATTTAAATAATCAAACTGGTGAATTATTTTTAAAAGAAAAACTTAATCGAGAATATCAAATAAATTATAATTTAACAATACGTGCATATGATCATGGAAAATATCCATCACAATTATATACAGATATATTATGTTATATAAATATATTAGATAAAAATGAATATAAACCAATATTTGAAAAAGATTTTTATTTATTTAATTATATTAATGAAACAATATCAATAAATACATCAATTGGTTTTGTTAAAGCAATTGATTATGATAATAATATAATTATTTATTCAATATCATCATCAGATTTAATAATAAATTCTTTAACAGGTGAAATATTTATAAATAAACAATTTGATTATGATAATAATTCATTATGTGAAAATTTTACTGTCACAGCAACAGATCATGATGGATTAAATTCAACATGTCAAATACAAATATGTCTTCAACCAATTAATGAATATTCACCTGAAATATCTATTGAATCACGTTTAATTTATATTAATATTGATAATACTAGTTCAATAAATATAAATGCATTTGATCATGATCGTTCACCATTAAGTTATATTTCTTTTCAATTTAAAAAATTCTTTATATGTAATTTAACATTTTTATCTAATGGTACAATTTATATACATAATGATGAAAATTGTTTAGGTATTCGAGATATATTCGTATTAATTAATGATAATGATCAATATCCATCATCAAAAATAACAAATGATACAATACGTTTAATTTTTTATTCAAATACAATAACACTTCAACAAATACTTTCTTCAAAATTAAATAATAAATTATCAATTGAAATTATTATTATTATTATTATTTCAATTATGTTTTTATTAATATTAATTATGATATTTTTTATTTTATTTATTTTTTATAGACAATATAAGAAAAAAATATCATTAAAAAAATCTAAACAATTAAATATTATTAAAGATCAAATTGGTTTTACAGAGGTATATTATTATTATTATTATTTAATTAATAAAAAATAATTATTAATATATTTAATATTTATTTTAGAATCATTGCTTAATTAATGATGCTATTATAGATATGACAAATATTAAATTAAAATCAAATACAAATAGTGATACAAGTTCTTCATATAATGATTCATGTTATGGTTCATCAGAAATGGATGTATATCATCATCATCATCATCATCAATCAGGAAATAAATCAACTGGGAAAATTCTTTTATCATCCAATGATAAATATATTATTCTATGTAAAGATCATAATAATATAAATAATAATCAAACAAATTCATCGTCATCATCATCATCATCACCAACTGGTAATAATACTAATCTTATAGTAAAATATCAATTAAATAAACGTACAGAATCAACACAATTAAAATTATCAAATGAAAATGTAGAATTTTTTCAAAATAATAATGAATATAAAAAAGTACTTGATTCAATGACAACATTTAATTATAGAAATATCACACCATTTAATCAATATTATCTATAATGACAATTTCTTTTATTACCGGTGAATGAAATAAGATGATGATCTAACAATTCTAAGTGACACTTCAGTTTTTTTTTTCTTTAACAATTCAAGTCAGATACACTTTTTTTTGTCTTGTACATTTGTTTTTTTTATCATTGATTGAAATTATAAAAGAGAAGACATAAGAATGTGAATTGTTACATCATAGAATGGAATGTGCGTGCATGTGTGTTGCTTTAGTTAAATCAATATGTATGTTCATTCCCTTAGGAAAAGAAAGAAAAAAAAATGTGAACACGAGATTATAAGAAATCTGTTAAATGACCACTAACAACTTTTTTTTCCTCATTCTCGCAATACAAGGTCATTATGTGCACGCACATATATGCGTAATCTCTATGGAATATATATAAATAACTTTTTGTTAGACAATAGTTAACTTTGTTTTTTTTTTGCTACGTATTAAAGTCTATTTGACAAGTTAGACAATGAAATTAAATTTTCATTTGTTTCTATTTTCTCTTGTAATCTATATAAAAGATCAAGGCATATAGCAAAGTATTCAAAGTATTTATGTTTAAATAAAGCGATCGTTTTAAATGTGTATTGAATGATATAGTATTTCAAACATGTTTATTATCTACCGTGTTAAATTAATAACACTTCAAGCAACTGTTATAACTAATCATAACGCGTACGTGAATGATGAATATAACATACGTGTCTGAATATAAAATATAAAAATAAGTATTTCTAATGGGTATCATTTACTTGAAAAACATGATAATGTTCATCAAATACTTGTTTGATCTAATGATGTTGAAGAAAGATCCACATAGCCATCCTTTTACATAATTGATGGATACACTACAAACGTATATATAATTAAATAAAAATCGTCTCTTTTATTTTCTCATCAATATAGTAGTAACATTGCTGACATATATATTTCCTTAATAAAAAAGAGATTAGTCCCGAGGATATATTATTTTCCTTATGGAATAATCGGATGTATTCAATGGACTTAAAATTGTCATCTTCATTGTCAACAGAAATATTCGTACGCCCTGATAATTATGTGAGAAATTTATTTTAATGCATGATAAAATTTTATGCAATATGAAAGGACATACACTATCATTTTATGTCTACTAACACATATAATTAGTTAAAAGAGTCAATATTCAAGTGTAATCATAATCATTAAATAGATGATGAAAAGTAAAAAAAAAAGAGAATCAATTCATCTTGTTATATATATATAGAATTCTTCTAACTTATTCCACTTGTTAATCTGTAGTTAGAAGGTTTCACGTTTGTTGATATTAATTCTATATTAGTACCATATTATGTATACTACTATGTAGTCTCTCTTAGTGTGTATGAATATGAATTCTTTCGATAATGATGTAGTTGTATTTATTCTACATGAAAATCGTTTTGCCTATGAATATAAATAAGAAAAAAAACTCAATTAGAAGACTTAAGTATGAATTTTCTGTACTATTCGATCTCCACTTGTATAATACGTCGAATTATATACAATATCTAACAGTGAATAAGTACAACAAAAATATGAAATGCACTAGTTGTTCGAATTATAAGAGATATCGATGAGTAATAATGATACATTATACAAATATAATCTGTGAACTTTTGCATTATATTTTCTTGATACATGGATTGTTTTTCCTCTGTTGAAAAACAAGTGATAACATCAATTAATATGTTGCAATTAGCTGTAATTATTAACAGATATGTTTGCTTGATTATCAAATAACAAAACAAAAAATCTACATATTTAAAAATTGAAGGTAGTTAATCGATTGTGACTTTTGATACAAAATTATAGTAGACATGTTTTTTATCTTGTGTTATACCATTCATTTATTGAGCTTCTAATGTTTTCAACTTCGTTTATTAGAAATAGTTAATTCTACGATTACTTTAACACGATCCTCATTAAAATAATAATTATCAAGTAATGAAATACTCATGTATGTGATTTATTATTCGATATAATTTTCTAAGTGATATAGTGTTAAAAACAGAGATTAGTTCAGCAATGAAATTAAAAGACCGTTCATGAATTAATCGAATCATGATCGAAGATATTCTAAGTAAAAAGTAAAATATCAATTGAAATTGAAGGTTTAAAAATCTAGTTAGTCTAGTATTAAATAATGAGTTAAATTTATCGTTTATAAAATAAATGTGTTAGAGTGTATCACCTTCATTCCCACAAATAATTCTTTAGATACAAATAATAAATACTTTAAAGATGATGAAATATTTAAAGAACGTTATGTTTTATCGAAATTATACTATTGTATCAATGAACTAAATCAATAAAAAAAGTACGTTGTCCTCTAGATGACGCTTTAAAACAATATCGTATTCCAACTCGTAATTTATAAAATAAAAATTGACAATTTTTAATTAATCCAACAAATCATTTAATATTTGATGTTTAGAAATGAAACATGATCCAGATAGGGAAACATCAAAATACAACTGCAAATTGTTCTAAGAATTACATATGCAAACACTTTCATAGTCTGTCTATTCATTTGAAATATTATAAATTACCTCTAGCAAAAATAATGTCGATGAATGAGAAAGACAAAAGAAGTAGATCACCAAAGAATAGATTAACCTTGATAGTACAGTAATTGAATTTCCATTTTCTTATTTCCTTCCGTTCTTTGAATTTCTATGGAATGATCTTCGGGTTTTCTTCGGATTTTCTCTTTGATTTTTTTCTTATTTAAATTTATTTTTCTTAGTCTAAATTAATCCTAATAAGAATAGATGTTCACCTACGGATAAAATCTGCTTTTTTGCTGAACAAATTTGAATTTTTTTGCAGATACTTGCTTATAAAAAACTGATCATTTTATTAATTTGCATTACAAACATATTTTTTCTATGGTTAAAAAAAACTTGATATTTTTCAAAAACTGTGCTGTTGAAAGCTCTAGAAAAGCTAATTATATAAACAAATTCCTATTGATTCGCACTGATGACTTTTCTAGTTTGTTTTGGAAATATGTTTGCATGGATAAATGAAAAAATCTTTATATTTTTTTCTCGAAAGATACATCTTGAAAAGCTCAGCAAAAATTATGTAAGATCAAAAGTGTACAATTTTTCACGTACTCTTCTTCAATAACATTAATGACAGTAAATCTTATTCTGTTTTTATTTATATGCTTCTACATATATCTGGCCTCGTAGTCGTCCTATAATTCCTATATTTTTCAAATCAGTTCTATAATGTCCTATTTTTCTCTAAATTTTCCTATATTCCTATATTTTTGGAAAAAAAGAACATTTCTCTTAGAAAAGTCATGTTTTCCTGAAAACGATGACGTTAAATTGTCTTCAAGAATTTGATTAATGAATGTACTTAGAGCATACCAAAAGTAGTGACAGTGACACTTTAATACTATATAATAGGCTTAAAGAAACTTTCTTTCTATATAGTCTTCAAGAGAAAAGAATGCTCTATCTTTCTATGCTGTTTGATCATACTTCAACTAATATGATAATAATAAATTTTCGATAAGACTTTTTTCCTTAGCATTCGTGCTTGTTCTACTAGATTACAACGTGTAAGACAACTTAGTTTTCAATCCATGAAGATATTGTATGGCCATCTAAAATATACCATAAGAAGTAGCGTAAAAAGCTCTACAATTTACATAACACTACTTATTTTATAGCGACACCTTTTGTTTTCAAAATGAACAAAGTTTTGAGGGATCAAATTTCGGGCATTGCGAAAATTGACCGCATAGAATTTTCCTTTTTCTGAAAATAATTACAATAAGCGTCACTGCATAGGCCGTAGGACTCTTCACGCTGCATCTTGTGGTATATTTTAGTTGGTCATACAATATCCTACTGGATTGAAAACTAATTTGTCTCACACGTTGTGATCTAGTAGAACAAGCACGAATGTTAAGGAAAAAAGTCTTATCGAAAATTTATTATCATCATATTAGCTGAAGGATGATCAAATAGCATAGAAAGATAGAGCTTCTATATTAATTGACGGTGGTGATATGAAGAACAAATCGATTAGTGAACAACTAACAATAATAACTGAAGATTTAATTAAAATTAAAAAAAAACGAAAAGATGTTTTTTGGCAACAACAAAAGCTCAAACGACAAAAGTTTCAACCAATTAATCAGTAAATATAAATTTTCATTTATCATAGGTATTTTATTATGCGTTTTCAATATTGGTAGATATTGTTTTGTAAATATTTAAATATATTAAATACTTTAGTTTTGATTATAAAATGAAAAAAGTTTTTTTTTTGTGATATTGATTCATATTGTCTTTTAAATAGATTATGAGGTATATACGATACTTGAAAATAAGTTTAACACACCAACTTTTATTTTTCTCCAGAAAAAATCTGTTGTTTTATTAATTTTACCGGTCTAATACCATGTTTTTACTGAAGTTATCTGATAAGATGTTGGTGAAAGAGTGCATCTTTCGGTTCTATCACTGCATTAATTAACGTTTCTACTAAAAAGACTCGAAACTAATTCAAAATGGATGTCCTATAAATGTCCTATATAGGAATAGGTGATCCTATAAAAATAAAGCTTTAAAATCCTATATAATCCTATATTTTTACAAAGTGTCGCTACGAGGCCAGTGTATGATTATTTTGAAAATATACAATCACTTGTTGATGAGCTGTCACCAACTAAATCAAAATCAGAAAAAACCGGTGCTCAGAGAGTGTTTTATACTCTTCTGTTGTTCTATAGTTATCGACTTATACAAACAGAAAAATCTGTTAATAATCTATTTTGAAATTTTTGTAAAGCAAATAATAATTAATTGTGGTTTTCAATCATTAGATTTATTTAAGAGAAAAATATTCATGTAAACTGTTTTTAACTTTATGATTATGAAAAAATATAAGATATAAAAATATTTTAATTACTGCTCTCAATATAATTTGAATTGTCATCGAACTAATCATGCAAGATGTTTTTTTTCTTAAAGAGTAAATCTTTTAATAGAAACTATTTGAACCAATACAAAACAATAGGTAAATGATCTCAAACTGAAATTCTGATAATTCTATAAGAAAAGAATCAATCATAATGAAGAGAGAGAAAATCTCTTCTGATAATATCAGTGACAATGAAAACTCAACAAAAAAAAATTAGTTTTTCTCTTTACATAAATATTGAAATTTCTTTTTTATCAATTTTCTTCTCGTACAAAGAATGACATAATTAAGATTTTTTTCAATTTTTCATTCATTTTTCTTCTATTGATTTTATTAGTAATAAAAATTTTTTTCGAAAAATTCAAACAAATATATTCATTAGTCCAATGAACAAATGTATTGATGAGATGAGAGTGTAGTTTAGTTAATCTTTGATTCAACCATAAGAAAATTTTCCTTTCCTTTCGATAAGAAAAATAATAAGAGAAGGACAATGACGAAGAAGAAAAAGAAGGAAACATGTGTGTTATCTGTTTATTATTTATATATATTTTGATTGAATTAGTCTTTCTCTTTTCGTTTGAAATGGAATTTTCATACGTGATAAACACAACAAACAAACGATATACGACCATCACATATTCATAAGCAACAAGAAGAAAAAGTATTTTTATTTACCATTATTCATAATATACAGCTGCCAGAGATATAGTTCCACTATTTCAATATAACAATAATCGAAACAGTTTTTTCTTCATTTATTTTTTTTCTCTTTCAATAAAATAGAAGAGTTTTCAATGCCTGGATGTATATTTATGTTTTTCTTCTGAGTTGATAATAATTATAATACTTTTGTTTATTCATTTGTCCAATGATTGTAAATCATATCTAATTGAATCGAATAATGGCATTAAAATTAGATAATGAATTTCGAAATTTCAAATTAATAGCAATAGTTGATGAATTCAAATTGTTGAATGGCTTAGGAATAAGTAAATATCTTGATTTCATTACTTTCTCGTTGATTTGTTATTTCTAGATAGAAAATTTTATTTTCTCATTTGGCTGATTATATACCTGTTCGTACAACTTAATTATGATGAACAGCTAAATTAACATCAGATTCTGTCAACTGAAATAAAATATTGATTTATCTTGTTATACAATTAAAAAGCATTATGTATGAATTAAAATGAATACTTTAATTTTTTTCATTGTCGAGAATATCTCGATAAAATTTGTTTTTCTTTTTTTCATTCAATAGAGATTTACAAGTTTCTATTAGAAATAATGTAGGCATACAATGGGCTATTTAATTTCAATCTGAATTTTAACCGAAAAAAAAATCATTCGATTTCAGTTTGAAATAAGGGACTAGCGGGGCTAGCGGGACTAGTGGGGCTAACGGGGCTAACGG
>JAJEKB010020608.1:62435-145920 GCA_022393335.1 Macrotrachela quadricornifera | reverse complement strand
GGGTGAGGGAGAGACACACAGCACATCTCTCTGAGTGAGGGTGAGGGCGAAGAAGAAATGTGGCATATCTCGTATCTCTCTACGCTTCTCGTAGATCTCGTTATGCTTCTCTCGTATCCCTTACATTGTACTTCTCTCGCATCTCCCTACACTTCTCCAACATGCCCGATATTCTGGATATGTGACACCTCTCGTCCCGCCAGCCCCGTTAGCCCCGCTAGTTCCGTTAGTCCCGTTATCCCCGTTAGTCCCGTTAGCCCCGCTAGTTCCGTTAGTCCCGTTAGCCCCGTTAGTCCCGTTAGCCCCCTTAGCCTGCTGTGTACCTATATAAAGGGATACTATATAGGTATACGTAACATACATACGCTGAATTCAAGAATTTCTCAGCGTCGTATCGCTTGTATGTCATCCCTTGTTTTGTTAAATTCTGTTCTGCGTGTTGGTATGTGAAATGGATGTGTTCTGTTGGAAATGTGCAATCATTTCTTAGTCCCGCTAGTCCCTCTGTCATGGTAAAAGTGGAAGGTTGTTTTTTTCTTCAAAATTCAATTTGAAATAAAAAAAAACCATAGACTCCAGCAATGGTGTTCATCACACACCAGGATGGAATCATCATTTCGTGAAAAAATACTTGTTTTTGATGAAAAATACCAAACCTCACCAATTCCTAACATCCATTGATCAATGCGGATACCACATGATCACCGAATAGACTTCAGATTCGAAGTCCCCGCATGGGAAAACCTCTAAAAATGTCTTTTTCGAAAAATTGGTTTTCGATGTTTTTTTGACCCTGCGGACAGACAAACAAGCAAGCAAGCAAACAAACAATTTATGTTTACTGGACTCTTCTTTACGAGAAAGAGAACAAGTAAAAGATATAAATGACTAGTTTGTTTTTTCAATCATAATTATTGATTGTCTTCAGCACGAATATCATCACCACGAATGTCTTCACTACGAATAGCTTCATCATGAACATCACCTTCACCATCATCATCGCTTATTGGCAATTGTATTTTCGATCTGAAAATAAACATTTTAATTTAATATTTCATCTTATTTAAAATGAAAGGTACTCACAGATAATGATTAAGCTCCTTTTTGATCTAAAAAAGAAAATAAGAAAATAAATATGGGTGAGCATATTATAATACTTGAGCTATTTTATTTTGTTGTTCATCCCCACGTTGTTCATGAATGATATCTTCAAGTAAATTAATGTTAATTTTAAGCGTTTCAAATAAATCATGAAATGAATCAATCGATAAATTAGTTGTTGTATTCTAAAATCAAACCAAAAAAGCTGTTAGCATGATCTCAATAAGCTTAAAATGTGAAATAAGAAATAGCTATTATGAACAGAAATTCATAGTATTTGTCACGGTCTGTGGTCATTCGTTGCTAGAATATCAGCTACGTCTGTGATGCTTTTTGTATAGGATGTCTATCACATCTGTGATGATCCATTGTTAGGAAATTTGTCACGTCTGGGAGATGCGCGAGAGACGTGGATCCAAATTTCTACCAACATTTCACTCTTTTTAGTTTGTATCTCACAAAACAAGTCATTTAAAACACTTTTTAAATATTTTACGTACAAAATATTTATGTAATTCCTTTAAAATAAAAGTAAATACTTCAAATCCATCATTAGTTTTCGTTCCTTGAGCTAACATACTGATCCATTGAATAAAAATATATTCTGTATGAGGTTTACGACATGAGATGACGATATACAACATAACAGATAAATAATGTCTAAATAAAAACAAAAAACTTTTAAATCTACCTTTATATTTTTAATATTTGCCGAGATGATTCTTGAAAATCGGAATAGTTACTAATCACAACAACTAAAGAAGATAAAATTTAATCATCAATTAATTGTAATGAAGTTAAGTTCGTGTATGTATATAAACGATGGTACAAGGCCATTGTTTGTTGATGAATATTATTAGCAGTTAATTCATCCATATCATAGTTAACCCTTTCACCGCGATGGGACCCATCAGTGGGTCCCACTTTGCATTTCATATTCTAATCTCGAAATACGTTTTATTAAGAAAACCGCGTAAACCATAAGACGCAGCGTGAAAAGCTCTACAATCCTCATAGTAAAGCTTATTTTAATTTTCTAACTTTTGTTTTGCAAGAATATAAAACTCTGTCTGACTTCTTTTCTAGGTTAGGAAACATCATTTTTTCCACACGAATGTGAAATTTCATGTTTCTTATTTGGTCTTTTTATCATCTAATATGGTTTCGTAAGAAAAAATAAAATATACTACAAAATGCAGCGTGAAGCGCTCTACAATCTACATCGTAAAGCTTATTACGATTGTATGCCTTTTGTTTTCAAAAAAAGCAAAATTCTGTGCGATCAATTTTTACAACCTCAATAATTGGTTCCACACAGTTTTGCTTTTTTTTTTGAATACAAAAAGGTATACAATCAAAATAAGCTTTACGATGTAGATTGTACAGCGTTTTACGCTGCATCTTGTGGTATATTTTGTTTTGTAATAAGACGAATTTAGAGATGTTACTTTCTATGGAAATCGAATCGCGGTGAAAGGGTTAATCTTTAAATGCTGAATAACTAAATTACGTAATTCAGATTCAGAAGCAGTGATTGGCATTGATCAAGTATTTATTAAAATATGAATATAAACAACACCGAAGAATTATTAGTGCGTAAATGAAAATAAAAATGTTATCTGAAATGAATCCACTAGTGTTAAAAGTTTTACTTCTTAGACCAATGTGGTGATCAAAACACATCTTGTCCAACTTTATTTATATGAAATATTACACATCAAAGAGATATTAAAATTTTTTGAACGAGTAATAAGATGATCATTTCACATAATATCTATGAGGAAACAAAAATAAAATTTTTATTTAATAGTTTAAATAGGACCCAGGTCGAGCGTTACGAGCTTCACATACGGCCGTATTTCTCCGTATTACCTGAGGCCGTATTACGGCCGTATATCTCCATGATCGCATACGGCGAAATACGGAGCAACACAGAAATTGTATACGGAGCATTTACGATCGTAAACAACTGTAATATACCCGTATACGGTCGTAAACGACTGTATTTTGTCGTCTATCCAAGATGATCAATCAGAATGTCGGATCCCGTCAGATCCTATAGGAATATAATACCTGATCTAGATATTTATTATCCAGATGACTCATATGTTGATGATTAGTTTTTAGCTTCTTTAGTGTAGTCTAAAACTGGCTAAAAAATATCATTACATAAAAGTCGGCCGGACCTTCTCGATTTCTATAAAATTAATCAATTAATCGCCATTTTTCTGTCCTATTTCTATAACGAGAAGCCAAAAACATTGCCAATTAATCACGAACTGAATTACGACCAAAGTCAGGATTAATTGGCAATGTTTTTTGCTTCTTACTACAGAAATACAACAAAAAAGTGGCGATTTATTGATTGATTTTATAGAAATCCGAAAGGTTCAGCGAATTTCCGTGCCTTGACATTCACTGTTGATGTTGATATTCGAATTGATCTAAAATAAAAATAAAAAGAATTATTTATTTAGAAGAAATACTTACTGTTCAGTTTGGATATCTACATTGATCTAAAATGAAGCAAAAAAAGAATTATTTATCAAAAATAAATACTTACTATTCAGTTTGGATATTCGTATTGAACTAAAATAAAGAAAAAAAATTATTTATCTACTCAGGTCAAGAAATCAGATAATCTGATCAGTCTCAGATTTATATATGAGAATATCTGATATTAGAACATGATCAAGCATTTTCGCAACCAATCATTCGAAGAAACGTACAAAAAATCGTAGTTCCTGAGCTTTTATATCAAGTCACACAATCAGATTCTTGAAAGATCTTATCAATGTGTAAGATTTTTCAAGAATCTGATTGTGCGACTTGATATAAAAGCTCAGGAACTACGATTTTTTGTCAGGTTCTTGTAAGATTTCGCCCATATTCAAAGATCTTGTATGTATTTCATACGATCTTGCGTCAGGTTTTTCGTCCTGGGTGTATACGACCGGATACCATCGTGCACGGTGATATACGATCGTAAACGGCAGTTGTATAGCTTCGTATACGGAGTACAGATGTTCACCTTTAAGCCACTCCATATTTTTGTGCGACCCCCGTATACGGAGCCCATTTCTCATCGTATCGCTCTGTATACGCACATCGTATACGGAAGCTGTGCATGGTCTTCGTATATCTTCGTTTTTTTACGTAAACGATCATTTACGAGTGTGCATGTTCGACCTGGGGAAATATCAATGGGAGCTAATGAGCAATCTTCAATTCATTGTTTAGTATGAAATCTAACTACTCAGAGGAATCAATTTAATTAGATCTTGTACAATCTGTTAGAAATTTTTTGTCTAGAGAATAATAATGAACAAGAAACGAGAAACGAGAAACAACATGTTTAAGAAACAGAGATATATCTCTCAAAGATTTTGATATTAGATTCTATTTTTTCCGAATTCGTTTTGCTTATTTCGAGAATCAAAAATCATGGTTTGATAGATTCCATAGTAAAGTGATGTCGTCTGTAAAAAGATGATAAATGTCAGACATCGTTGAGCTACGTTCGCGCACAACGCTGATCTACTCTAATCAGAAATGAAAAATTTGAACAACTAAATGGTAAATCACTTCTCAATGCAGACTATAAAGGATGTATCCTAATGTTCTGATTTCATCACATTTTGACTGTATGTTTTTTTTCTTCTTCTCAACGATTTCACACAAGTTTTTTTCTTCAAAAGATGTATCATGCAATTCTATACAGAATGTGCATCAAGTATCTTATTCCAAAACATACAAGTGAAAAATGCAAAGGAGATCTAGAAGATCACACTTTAGAAAAAGATTTTCTTAGTTTTATTCTTTGATGTTTTGATACATAAGAAAAACTAAGCCTGCCATTTTGTAGCGCTTGAAAGTTCTGTCTTCTAGTTATAATCAGAGGTCTTCTATGATTCAACTTATATGCTTTACTTTTTAGTCTTTTTATTAGAAAACATCATTTAAGTGTGGAATTGGAAAACAACTAGATCTTTAAAGTTTTTTACCATTTTTAATATAGTCTTTTATTATTGCGTTCTGGAATAGAACATTGACAACACCTTTTGTAGAGACTTTCATAGCACATCTTATGAAAAAAAAAATGGTGTAAAAATATTAAGAAAAACAATATATAGTCAAAATACGTGGGAATCAGAACTTACAATACACTCTTTAGATATACAACAAGTTCCATTGAAGTATGAAAAATTTTAAAGAAAAATATATTTTTAAGTTTATTCGTCCAATCCATACCCATTTTAGCAGAATTTTATTCGCTGATATAATAAATGTTAACAATGAATAAAAGTATCTAAATCTATAAATTTGTTCAGAGAAATCTACTTGTAAATAGAATAGATTGAAAGTTACGATTTAAAGAACTGTTTTCTTTGCAAGAGATTAAAATCTCAAAATTACTTATATACCATAAAAGATGTTAGAGTTGTCTATTGATTGATATTTCAATATTTTAAGGGGAAAATCCTTTCTTGAGCTGACATTTTCACTACATCTTACGATATTTATAAGAAACTAAGAAATCTTTCTGTATTATCTACTGAGCGTTCGTCATTGTTTTCCTATAGAATTTACCATTTCTCAATGAATTTTTGCTTCCTTTTCGATTATCTCGACATATAACTATTCTTCTCATATTTAAAAAGCAATTTTCCACAAAAACCTACCACATTTTCGAATATTATAATTCAAATAACAAGAAAGAAGTCCACTAAATTATAATTTCATTAAAAACAACAAAATGTATTCATAATATTTAATGTCGAAGCATGTTCACTTAATACAATAGTTTGATGAAATCCTGATGCTAAACCATGTCTATCATTTAAACAACAAGAAAACTTTCATTTTTAATCAAAAATACATTTGCTTTATAAGTTCGAACAAGATTAATAAATCATAATTTTCAATGGTATATCAATTTTTTTCCTTTATCATATCAAACAAATAGAAAATGTTCTCGTTCAATGATTCTTGTAAGAACTTATAAACGTTCATCCTTTTTTTTGTTTTGTTTCATATGAACACCATAAACCATGACGCATTCGAACGTCAATATTAACATCAGATTGATATAAAGTTATTTCATTTGATTGTTTAATAAAATTTGATTTGAAAATGATTTGTATAATTTTCAATTCGTTGATCAACTGAAAATAATAATAATAGTAATAATATTTAATTAAATTAAAGGAAAATAATGCAGGAAATACCATATTCTGCTTGTAATGGTTGTTTGGTACTCGTTATTTGAGAATTAGGTACAACTGAATAAGTTGTTGCACGAGCACCAAAGACAATGGATTCACTTCATATATATATATATATATATAAATTGTGAACTAATTAGATCAAAAAGTTCAGTTGTAAGAAGATGAAGAGAATTTTTAATAGATGTCCTCAAAGTTCATATTCGTTTTTTTGAAAATTTTTTATTTATTATTTTCTCTCTTCTGTTTCTCTTATCAAATGAATATATTTGTATTTTACAAAACAAATTTCACTTATAATTTTCTTACATTCGTTTTATAAATTTATTCTTGAAGTCAAGCTGAGAGACTCCTTGCAACATAAATGTACATATTCTCAAAAATTTGATCGGTTCATTTATTACGAACAGTGGTTGATTGCGATAAAGCTTGAAGTCATTTTAAAATTATCAAATTTTATTATAAGTGCGTATTTGCTAAAATTGACTGAAAAATGCTATTTTTCAATATTTTTAGCATTTATTCCACCCAAGGCTTGGGTCGGGGCGAAAAAAAATTGATGCATGTTGTGCACCATTAGCAGATGTACCAACCTACCTACTCAGTAATTTCCGTTCATCTAATTTTTCCTACTACTTTTTCAAAATACGGTGTTGAACCTGATTGGGTGAATTTCACCCAAAAAAACATTTGATTGATATATTCTGATGCAGCTTCACTTGAGGATTCAGAATATTACCTTGGATATATAATTTGAATAGATTTTCATGGAGTAATATCAAGTTTTCTAAGGAAGAAGCGTCCATCTTTTCGAAAAAATGACAAAAAGATGAAAAAGTTTTTTGAACTTTTTTCAGGGAAGATGGGGTCAAAAATATAAACTATCTGATATTAAAATGATCAGAAAGAAAAGCTCTATTAGCTGTAAAAGTTTCATCAAGTCTAGAGAAGATCGATGTATGGACCTGGAGATTTCTGGTGGACACACCCATATACTTTTATTTTGCATCTGTATAATTCTTATTTTTATTTCAACTTCGATAAATAAATATTTTTTATATTGAATAGAAATTTTACATAACAAATATAATAATTATTTTATTAAATAATTAAAAATCAATTTTTTTTTCCTCATTTAATTTTATAATATAATATATTAACCAAGAGATAGCGTCATCTGCCTTAAATTTGCTAGCAATAGTCAGATTACTTTGACGAATGAACCATGAGTATATATTGGTTGCAAAGCAAAATACTGAAAAGATAAAAGTTTTATAGTTGTATATTTTTGTCTTTGAGAAATCACAAGATTTCAGCTACTTAATATCTAAATAATGAGTATTTTAATACGTAATATATATACTTGTCGATTTTTCGAAATTGTAAATCGTGTATGTTTAATACAATCAAGTAAAATATTCCTACTATTATTCTTTTTGTCGACAATGATTATTTTAGTTTCTTATCTTTCGGATTCAGCAACAGCAAGCAATAATCTAAATAATACTCCAAATAAATTATTATATTCATGTGATTTCGAAGTATTTGGTACGGTTCAACGTGTTTATTTTCGTCAACATACTCAAGAACAAGCAATAAAATTAAATCTTATTGGATGGGTTAAAAATACTGAAAAAAATACAGTACAAGGACATATGGAAGGACAAAAACCTAATATAGATCAAATGAAAAATTGGCTTCAAAAAACAGGAAGTCCAAAATCTAAAATAACGAAAGCAGAATTTACAAATGAAAAATCAATTACAAAATTGACTGCAAATACATTTGATATTAAAAGATAGAATTAATTTTTAACATATCCTATTTTTTAATCATTGATCTCATAGTTTTAAAAATTACAATTTTCGAGATTTATAAGAACCTCATTTTTATTTCAGATCTGATGGTTTTTATAAGTTACATTCGTTATGCTATTCAACAACGTTCACGTATGTTTCTTCCAACACCAGTTCATCTTCCACGAGAAAGTAGATCTAAAAGTCAATCAGTAATTAAATATTTTTTTAATTTGATAAATGAGATTTTTTCTAATTTTATTCTATATTAGTTACTACAAGAAGCAGCTATTGTTCATAGTGTTGAACATGGTTTTCCACAATTATTACCATTAGGTAAAATAAAATAAAAAAAATAATTAATATATGATAAATATTAATATTAAGGTTTACGTGTTTTAACTAAATTAAAAATGTTGATACAAAATGAAATGAATAATATTGGAGGACAAGAATTATCTCTTTCAGCAGTTGGACGAAGAAATATTTGGGAAATTAGTGGTATGTATATATTATTATATTTTACTTTTATTATTTTTAAATTATTATAGATCGATGGAATTTAATGCATAATGAATTATTTAAATTTAAAGATCATGATGAAGAATATTGTTTAAGTCCAGTAAATAGATACTTATATAGAAAAGAAAAAAGAAAACATTTTTTTTTTCTTTTGGATTTTCAGACTCATGAAGAAGCAATTACAAAACTTGTTTCATCTGTTTGTAAAACAGTTCCACGAAGTAATTATCCATTACTTATTTATCAGGTATTTTACTCATTATATTATAGTTTTTTTTTAATAAAGAGAAATATATTATATAATATTAGCAAATATAGATTACATGGAAATATCGTAATGAACCAAATTATCGTCATGGTCTTTTACGTACAAAAGAATTTCTTATGAAAGGTTTTAATTTTAATCAAAAAATAATTTGTTTTTTAACTTATATATATTTAGATCTATATAGTTTTCATAGAGATGAAGAATGTGCACGTCAAGTATATGATCAAGTATGTGATGCATATGAAAGAATATTTCAAAAATTAGAATTAAATTGTTTTAAAGGTATATAACAATATCATCAATTATATAACGGATGAAAATGTTCTCTTATTTCTAAGACACTTTCTAATGCACTGAAGGCTGTATTTCAGACTAGTTAGATAGATTTTTTTGCTCTATAAAACTATTTTTATTTCATATTACTGGACGAGATACAACTAATGAAAAGTAAAGAAATGGAAAATAGTCAACTGCAATCGTAAATATATTGCATATTTTTCTTCTATTTCATATGCAGCAAACTTGTATGGGATTTATTATTAAGATAAAATGACGACTTTATGCAAAGCATAAAAGCAAACAGATTAAAAATCTTTGAGTCCTAACTTTGCGTTCGTAAAAATTTTTCATAAAATCACTGAAACAACTTTACGATAAACTACATCAAATTTTACTACATGACAACTTGCTGAGAAATATTCATTCTACAAATCTGTAGTCTCCAAGCCGTCATCTGATCGATCCTCAACTGTCTTTTTACAAATTGTTGTGTAGAACAAACTCTTCTCTATCAAATATGCCTTAAACATAGCATTTTATATGTTGAAAAGTGCTTTAAAAAGAAGAGGACACTTTGACCTATTTATTATGAACTATCCATGATAAAGTTTTATTTTCGATTTTAATTTAGTACCAGCTGATAGTGGTCTTATGGGTGGTTCATTAAATCATGAATTTCTAGCGATATCATCTGTTGGTGAAGATACAATTCTTATTTGTTCAAAGTATGTTGAGTTATAGTTAAAAGAACTTTTAAAAAAAATACACGAAAAATAATGAAAAAATTGCAGAAGTACTTGTAAAAGAAAGATAACAAAGTTAGTGAAAAAAAACCTTTAGTTTTTATCATTGTTGATTATAAAGAACAAAAAAAGAAAACAATTAAATGTGTGTCACTTTGTGTTATATCTTATTTCAATATAAAATAATGACAAATTACAAGAAGATTATCATGAAAAAAAAGAAAGATATAGATCATAATTTTTATCGATTATGTTATGAAATATCTTTATAAGAAAACAAAAAAAAACCATTGCTTCAAACTATCAATTCTAATTTGCTCTTTTTAATATATAGATGCAATCAAGGATATTTAAAAAATAAAACTCAATGTGAACATATAGAAAAAAGTGAACAAAAAGCTATTGAACTTGGTCATTGTTTTCTTCTTGGTGATCGTTATACAAAAGCATTTAATGCAATCGAAGGATCATCAGATATTGCAATTGAAAAAAAGTAACAAAAAAACCTATTCTAATGTATGTCTATCTTTGTTTTTCCTCATTAATAGACCTTTAGTAATGGGTTGTTATGGTATTGGTTTAACACGTTTAATGGCAGCCACAGTTGAAATACTTACACCAAAAGAATCAAATGATATTCGATGGCCAAGACGAATTGTTCCTTATCAAGTTGCTATTTTACCACCAAAAGTTCGTAATTATTTATAAAATATAATTTAAAAATTTTCTTTTTTTAGAAAGGTAGTTCTGAAGAAACAAATGGTAATGAAAAAACTCTTAATCGTTTATTACAGCTTGACGATAATGAATGGTTTGTCGATGATCGTACTGAATTAACTATTGGTTATCGATTAAAAGATTGTCAAAAAATGGGTATTCCTATTGTTATAGCATTTGGAAAACGAGCGGTAAGATTTATTTATATATATATATATATATATTTATTTATTCATCTTTTTATTTAGATAAAACAAAATTTATGTGAAGTTATCGATGTATACAATAATCGAATAGAATATTTATCATATGAACATACATTAAAATTTATCCATGATTATTATTCAGTTTTTTATTAGACATTGTAGTTTTTCTTTAAAAAGAAAAAAAAGAAATTTCAGATGTTAAATTTGACTTTAAAAAAAAATCATTTATTTTTTTCTTCTAGAAGAATGCCATCATCTTCGAAATCTAACGGTGCTTATGTTGCATTAGCTGCCGGAGCTGTTGTAGCTACATATGCTGGTACACATGCATATAAATCAAATATTCAACGTAAATATGATGATGGAATTGATATTAAAAATCAAACTGTTGAAATTGATCCTGTAGAACATATTCGTCGTTGTGTTTTCTATAAAGATATTGATATTTTTTCATATTATAAAACATATTATCCTACTGTACAAACATTAGGTGATGTTTTCTATCATGGCTATTCTGCTTCCAGTGATGGACCATGTATGGCCTATCTTGATCCAACAAAAAAAATAGAATCACTTCAATGGATATCATATTCGATGGCATTAGAACGTATTCGTAAGATTGGTTCACATCTATGGACAGATGCTAAATTAACTCCAATGAAATCAGTAGTAGCTATTATTTCATTAAATCGACCTGAATATTCATTTGTTGAACATGCATGTTATATGTATGGATTTACTGTTCTTGCACTTTATACAACTTATGATTCATCAACTATTTTATCAATATTAGAAAAAACACAAACAGATGTACTTGTTGTTGATAATTTAGATCGTATTGAATCATTTAAAAATCAATTATTGGAAAAAGATTATTTAAAAGAAATTCTTGTTATGGATGATACAGAACGTAATGAAAATGAAAAAATTAAAAATATTCCAACAGTTTTAAAAACTATGCAACAATCAGATATTCGCCCACGACCTAAAGTTGATCCCGAGAGTATTGCTGCATTTATTCTAACAAGTGGAACAACAGGTTTATAAATATAATAAATTCTTGAAAAAAAAATCTAAATAATATGTATACTTTTTTTTTCTTAAGGTGATCCGAAAATTGCAATGTTATCTCATACAAATTTTATGGCAACAACAAAAGGTAATATTGATCGTCGAGAACGTTCTAAAATAACTGCTAAACCTACTAATCGACATTGTTCATTTTTACCAATGGCACATTTATATGAACGATTAGTACTTGTTAGTAATTTTCTTCATGGTGTACAAGTTGTATTTTGTCCAATACCAGAAAAACTTTTTGAATATTATCCACTTGTTCAACCAACAAATATTTGTATGGTACCAAGAATATTAAATAAAGTTTATGATACAATAATGACAGAAGTTGGTAAAAGTAAAATAAAACGTTTTCTTATTTCACAAGCATTACATAATGAACATTCAACATTATTTTCACGTTTAATTTTTCGAAAAGTTAAAAAATTATTTGGTGGACAAGCTATTGCTATGTTAACTGGTTCTGCACCAATAACACCTGAAGTATTACATTTTTTTCGTATTGCACTTGATATACCTATTGTTGAAGCATATGGTCAAACTGAATCAACAGCTGCTGGTACAAGTACACATATAATTGATATGTCATGTGGTACTGTTGGTTCACCTGTACCTTCCGTTGAAATAAAACTTATTGATGTACCTGGTACAAATTATCGAAGTGATAATAATCAAGGAGAAATTTGTATTCGTGGTCCATCAATTTTTAAAGGTAAATTTTCAATATAAAAATCTACTAGATAAATTTTTATTTTCATTATTTTTATATAGGTTATTTTGGTGATGAAGAAAAAACTCGTGAAACTATTGATGAAGGTGGTTGGCTTCATACTGGTGATGTTGGTGAATGGACAAGTAATGGTTCATTACGTATTATTGATCGTACAAAACATATATTTAAATTAAATCAAGGTGAATATATTGCACCTGAACGTCTTGAAGATATTTATCTTCGTTCACGATGGGTTGCACAAATATTTGTTGATGGAATATCAACAGAATCAACTGTCGTAGCAATTGTTATACCTGATGAAGAATATGTACGAGAAAAATTTCCAAAAGCAAAATCTAATATATCTTTTGATGATTTATGTAAAGATGAAAAACTTAAAGAAATAATTTTAAATGATATAAAACGATTAGCTAAAGAATATAAATTTAAATATTATGAAACAGTTAGTAATATTCATCTTCATTCAGAACCATTTTCACAAGAAAATGGTCTTATTACATCAACATTAAAAACTCGACGAACAGCAGTACGACAATATTTTCAACATATTATTCAATCACTTTATCCTGTTCGTGATGTAATAACAAACTCAACTAATGTTGAACCACCATCAAAGTTATAAAATCGATCTTATTCTTTTTTTCTTTTTATGATTATGAATGATATTGATTTTTTTTATAAAAATTATTTGTTTCTTCTGTTGATTTGGTTTTTTTTAGCGGATCGATTTGTGATACATCTGTTTTCTTCACAATACAATATGATAGTCAATAAAAAAAAACAGAAAGAAAACATTAAAACAAAAATAATTATTTATTCGGAAGTAATGAATATATGATATCTGTTTTTCTGTCTTTATAAAATATTTATATTAAAAATTATCTTTATATTCATTTTCAGTATGTTGTTGTATTGATAATGATGAATTTATTTTTTGTATAGCAATTACTTGTAGATTATCTTCAGGTGTAACAATCATCATTTCTTTTTGTTTTGTACGAAGACGAACTGTTAATAAATTATCTGTTGGATCAATATCACGAATAGTTGATCGAACTGCATTAGCAAAAGAAAAAAGTTTTGATGCTATGAGAAATGTAGTATTATTATCAAGTGATGTATATTGAATTTGTCCTTCGTCATTTGTTAATATAATACCTTCAACAGTAGAATGAGATAATAATCGTTTTAATGTTTCTTCATCATTTGGTAATATATCTATTTTAAGTAAAATATTAAAAATTTAAATTTTTTTTTTTGTTTTAATATAATACTTGATGAATTTTCCATGCCTAATAATAATTGTTATAATTTATCGTTGATAAATGAACTATTAACAAATAAATGAAAGATAAAAATTCTTTTTGCATAATCATGATGAATAAGAAGGAAGAACAAAAAAGAAAACTATTTATTCTTTGCCTACAATCGCACACTTATATTAGGCATAGACTTGCTATCTTGCAACAAATGTAAAAAGAATTTTCATACTGAAAGAAAAAGAATAAGTTTATTTCCGGATCGTTGTTATAAAACAATCTTTTATCGTAAAAATGTTAAAAGGAAAAACAAATATTTGATGAATTTCTATTTACTTTTAATTTGGTTTTATATTATTCTCGTTGTTCACAGTTTTCTTTATGCTTGCGATAGCAAACATTGTTCTCTGAGAATAAAATCTAACGGCTACTTTAAACCAATAATTACAAATATATTGAAGTTAACTATAGAAGAATAAAAATTTCTATTTAGTTACGCATAATTCTAGACTCCGAATACGTCTCTATATAATGACTAAAATAAATTCAAGAAATATCCGTTAATACTGAAGAAGTCAAAGATATATTAATGATAGATAATATGTGTAGGGAACTAGAAAAATAACGGAATGTTCTCTTTTGATATTTCGGGCGATATTCTTCATATCTTATTGAAAAAAGCTACTAATCTCGATTATTCGATTGATACTCATCCGAATAAATTTCGAATTGTTAAAAATGTGACAGTGTTTGTCGATTTAGAACAGTTAAACGGAATATGAAATATGATAAAGTCTGATTTTTCATGAAAATATTTTCTGTTTTGATTTTACGAATCATTTTCAACATTTTCATGCAGATGTCTAATACAATACTGTTCAAAATTTTGACCAAGAATCCATATTCAATGACGTTGCAATTAATAAGCTAAAATTTTACTTTTCTACATTAGAAGATTTTGTACATTATGATATTTTCGCTAGCATAGAACGTCTGATAGATGATATTCAGCATCTGTCTGGTTTGTAAGATGGCTCGGCTCAAACTAACATGCGGGCAATGGATAAAGCTTATGTAAGATTAGTTCACTAGTCACTCTATTGAAGAATGTATGCGACTAAGATTATCGTTCTGAGTTACGATAAAATTATTTTTTGACTAAGTATCAAAACTAAGAAATGATCAATGTCAAACTTGCAGCAATCTAGTATTTCGAGAGAGTCGAGGCCTTTTCACTCGAAAACATGTCCAACAGCATCTATCACGATTCGGTCAAAATCTTAATAATATCAATTTTAATATTTTAGTAAATCTGATTTGTACGAAACATGAGAATTCACAGTACCTGTTTTATACTACTGATTGAGCAAGTGTGAAAAGTATTCTTTGATCGAGTGTTAATCGACGTGGAGAAAATACGAACTTTTCTCAAAGTCCTACATATTATTTGAACAATGAAAATTTTGACACATGCTTGACTTGAAATATAGTATCGTGTGAATTAAATAAAAGAAGAATTTGATTGAAAAATATTTATAAACAATCATAATTAAGATAAATATTAATATTTTCTATTTCTTAAATTTATTAAACAAACAACTTCACTCTTTATTCTCATATTTTCCACCTGTAAACATAAATACGGTGTATTAACATACAAAAAAAAACCAAAAGAAAGAAATGAAATGAATGTTGTTAATATTCATTATATATTTTGTTATATTGTCCAATATAAGATAGGAAAGAAAGACTGTCTGCCAGTTACATTTTTTGTTGGCTCACTGTTGCCATAACGAGAAAAAAAACCAAAGATTTGAATTATTTTTCTTGATCTTATTAAAATTTACCAATGAGTATAAGTGTAAAATATGAAAAGCGCAAGCATATTGAAATTGAGAAAGAGCCAATGAAGTGATATGAGGAAAGGAAATAAATGAAGAAAAAAAAAAACGATAAATGAAGATGTGTGCATTTGGTTTGGGTTTAGGACAAAAATTCAATTTGATTATTGACCAAAACTAAAAATGGAAAACATTATTATAAAAATAAATATATGTTACGATCAAAATTGGAATTGCAATTTTGACTATAACATGTACAAAGAATAATTTACCGATGCCAATCACTAATACCAGCTGGAGCTTGTTGAATTGAAGCTATAAAAGAAGTATATAAGTAAGTAAGGAATTTGAATAATTTCAAACTTACGTTTTCTTTGATCGCCAAATGTTGGTACATATGCTGACAGTTTTGGACCACGATCTATAATATATTATGCTTAGATTTTCATTATCGATCCTCATCTCTCACCTTCAAATTCAAATTCTAGTCCGTTAAAATAAACACTCAAGATATCCCATAGCAACAGTGAGTCATGAGATTTATTATAGTTTCGTTGTTGATCTTTTACTTCAATATAAATAGGCTCAATTGTGCTCCTCTTGTATTATATTTCATGAAAAATTTTAAACCTTTTTTCAGATGTTTAAGGGAGGGTCCGTGAGAAAATCGATCTTTTTTATATGAGGAGGGTACCGGGACTTATTTTTTTGAGATTTATTTCTTCTGCGGGACTTATTGGAATTTATTTATTTACTAAGGATTTATTGAGACTATGTAGCTGTATTAGTATTTCAGCGCACCCTCACTCTTGCCCCCCATCTCCCGCACTCATCCCCACCCACACTTAGTTTTTACCCTCACCCTCAATAAGAGTTATATGGAATTTATTTTAAGATGCATGGAGATTTACTAAAAAATTCGAATAAATCCCAAAAAAATAGATCCCGGTACCTGGTGCGTAAATGTTGAATAAATGATAATAAATGTTAGCATATTGTGATGATTCCATAAGAAAGTTATATTTCAAACGTTTTTTAAGGTTCATTGTATGGAGTTTTTTCCTAACTATCTCATTCTAAATAAAAGTACATACTCGCTGAATTACTATTATTTGTTGGTTCTACAAGCCAATTAAAACTATCACGACGTACTGTTTGTCGAGGATTAATACCTAAATTATTTCCAATAATTGAAATATTATTTTCAATAATAAAATAATAGATTTTTACCTGGTTTATACCTTGAACTTCCTAAATAATATTGCTTAGCAGATACTTTTGCTGTTGAAAATGGTGCTTTATTTTCATTTTGATCTCGATTATTATTACTTGCATTCGAAAAAAAATCATCTGGATTAAGATTAATTGCCGGTTTACCAACGATATTTGTTGTTACTTTTTGTGTATGTGTTTTTGTTGGTATATGATCATCATTTAACCAATCTGATAGACTATCTCTTCTTGATGATGTAGCTGAATTTTTTGCTGGTCCTATAGGATGTAACGGTTTTGCTGGTTGTTGAGGTTGTATTGATCGACCCTGTAATATTGCATCAATATCAAATGATTGATCAATTGTTGGTTTAGGTGATTGTTTTAAAATTGATGTACGGCGTTGTTCATTATTAGGATTTGGATGTGAAAATAATGGAATATTACCCTTTCGATTATCTGATGTAGTTGTATCATATTTCAATGATGATGGTACAGGTAATTTTTGGTGTTGTTGTGGAGAATTTTCAAATGAAAATCCACTTGGTTTTTGGTAAGCAGACTTTTTTTGTTGATTATTAATATTTTCTTTTATATTTGTTTTATTTGGTTGTTCAAATTCTTTAAGTAATGCATCTAAATCATTCATATCACTTGGACTAGCTGGAGTTTTATTCTTAACAAAATTAAAAAGAAATTTTATTTAAAAAGAAAAAATATGAAATAAACAAATAAAATTTACTCCATCTGTTTGCCAATCATCTGTATAAATTTGTTTTGAATCACGTGATCGAGCTGATGCAACTGATCCCGAATCATTAATTACTGAGACATTTGAACTTGATGTTCCCATTAAATCTTGACTTACTTTAAAATATGGATGTTTTAAACACTTAAAATAGTTGAAAAAAAATAATTATTAAATTATTTTGAGAATATTAATTTATAATACCTGTACAGCATTTGGTCGTCGTTTAGGATCCCAACTAAGTGTTGCTGTAATAAGATCAATCCCATCATTATTTGAACTATGAATAATTTTTTTCAGATCTGTTCGAACACATTGTGGCCAACGAAATGAAAGTTTAGCTGCTAACATAAAACCTTCAGGCCATTCATCCTTAAAGAAAAAAAGCAAATTTTTAAAAAAAAAATGAATTTTAAAAAAATTATTTACTCTATTTGGTGTTCCCATAACAGCACAAATTTTAAACATTTGATCAATTTCACTACTACCAGGAAATAATGGTCTTAATGTATATAATTCCGCAGCAATACAACCAACTAATATAATTGATTTTATTTAAAAATATTTTAAACAAAAAAATTTATTTTACCTGCCCAAATATCAATGGGAGATGTGTATGAAGTAGAACGAAGTAGCACCTCGGGAGCACGATACCATCTTGTAGATACACTAAATATATGATTTTATATATGAAATATATACATATTTAAATAAAATAATTACTAATCAGTATATGGTGGTCTAGAACGAAGTTCACGAGCAAGACCAAAATCAGCTATCTTTATTAATTCGACACCTTTGCACAAGATATTTTCAGGTTTTAAATCACGATGAAAAAATCCTAGAAGAGAATAAATCAAAAATAGATTTACTAATTATTCTAAATGATAAAAAAAAATTTCAAATAATGATTTCAAAACAGTGTCCGTCTATCTAAATGCCCCACTTCGATTGAACGCATTTTGAGAGCTTTAAACTCACTGTTTACATATAAAAAATCTTTAGGTCATTTTTCACCATGATTTTCTTCAAAGAAGAAGAATGCCCTTAAAGATTCTAGAATGTTAATTCCTTTTTAATCTCATAAAAATCTATTTATAATCTAAAATTAGAATTATAAGTAATTAGATGTCTTCTTACCAAGTTTATGCATATAATTTAATCCTTGAAGAAGTTGAAAAATAATATTACGAACATTAGTCTCAGGAAATAATCGATCTCTATAAATAATAAATATATATATTTAATTATAAATATAATTAAACTATCCACCGTTTTTTCATTAATTCATAAAGATTCTCATTCATATACTGAAAAAAAATAACATCAAAATATTTATCATGTAAAATCTATTCAAAATAATATATTAACCTCAAAAATCATATATAAATTATTATCTTCACGGATAACTTCTTTTAATTTAATAACATTAGCATGACGAATTTTTTGCAATGCCTATTGAATAAAATAAATTAAATTTTAATAAATAATCAAATATCCTTTTTTTCTTACTTTAACTTCTCGTAAATCCATACATTCTTGCCATGAATCTAGATATTAATATAAAATTTCTTTTAAAAAAACAAAGAATTTTTATTTTTACTTACAATATTTTTTTTTCATACTAAAAATAAAAAATAATTAAAAATATTAGAAGATTTTTTTTTATTTACCGTTTTATCGCGACTTTTTCCTGTTGTGAATCTTTTAAATGAGCAAGTAATACACTACCATACGTACCATCTCCAAGTTGTTTAATTATTTTATATTTCTCCATCAGGACAAAAAATATCTTTTTTTAATAAAATAAAAAGGATTTTCTAGATAAATATTCAAAAATATTGTATATCAGTTCATCAAGGAAGAATACATTCATCTACAAAGTAAAAAGAAAATAGATCAAAAAAAAAACAATCTGCAAATCTACCTAACTATTTTTTATTAGCTGTCATACCCTCAAGACATTCATTATTGATGTCGTTACCTGAACTTCACCTTTTTCACTATTGAATTATATAAAAATAAAAAACAAATAATCATTCAAATGAAGTATTACGACATCTGCAGGATTGAAAATTTTGCCTTTTACAGCTGTGATCTGCAGATAAGAAACGAAAATTTTATTTCATTATTATTGTTATTATGAAAGATGATACTTAATAAAAATGGTGAAAACGTAAGATTTACAGTTTAAAATAAAATAATATTATTTATAAATATATTGACATAAGAGAATCGATTTTAGTATTTGTGAAAGCTTTGCTAATAGTACAAGAGAACTATTGATTGCAACAGTTGACGAAGGACGAATGAAGCCAATTCAAAGCCGTTTGTATCAACAGATGGAATTTTCGAAGATTAATTGACAGCAAACATCGTTTTTTTTATTTTAGATGTGAGTGAAATATTTTCTTGGTAATAAAGACCTTTTTAGAATGAATTTATTTTAGGTATGGACGCATGAAAGTTTATTCATGTATGAACATATAGACAGCAGTTTGTAGGATTTATCTTTTAGGGCTTATTGAAAATTTTTTTATAATTTTCAGAATTTATTTCTGTATATAGACTTCTTGCAATTTATAACTACTCAGGATAAGGGTTACAGTATCTATACTCTTGTTGTAACTTTACCATATACGGGTGTTTACATGCTGTATTCTTCGACCTGAGTAAGTGCAGATGGATATTTCTCTACTGGAATTTGGCCACGTTTACAAAGTTTTCTCTGATATTGATGAAACTTCCAAGATTTATAGAGCTCTTAATTCAAAGTACTTTGACAAACAAATTTTCTTGAAAAGTTTTTATTTTCGTAGAGATAGACTCAAAATACTTTTGATGGTAAAATGTAAAAAATGACAGTTTTGAAAATTTTGACTATCAGTTTTTGACTTATTTATCTAAGAACATGTAGTCAAAAATGAATTCTAAAATGATATTTGTCTTTCTCATGGAAATGCGCATCAATGGACACCAAATTTGACTTCTTTGCTAGAAAAGATTGAACTATTCTTAGTCACGTACTGTGCCATGATATCACTTTATTTTGAATCGAATCTTTTCAAAAATTCGAATTGCTCGATATAGTGGCATCTCATTTTTAATAGAGCATCACTTGGCCTATAACTCTCCTTATTCAGACTTTTCAGCATTTCTAATAGAGGGAGAATATCGGGTTAATTTTGTTAATGAGTGTACTCACCTATATTCAGTAAGATTCTTCAAAATAAACGATTGTTCGTACAAATAGCTACAGTTCACTAAAATAATATTTCTAGGATTTGTAGAGCTTTCAAAGCTGATTATATTCACAAAAAAGAATTTTTTTACACTATGCTATCATCAAAGTAAATAGATGCTAATTATGCCATATTAATTAAAATCTATTTTCATATTTTATGAATATTTCAACATAAAAACGATGTTTTGTTGAAAATTTATTAAAAGAATACTTTTTTAACAACTTTCCACTGCAAAAATTTTGATTTAAAATGTAAAAGTATATTCTCTCGGTCTTTTCTTAAATAAAATCGCTTTTTATTGAGAAGAGACAGTAAGTTCTTGATAGTGAGCGTGGCTTATAGAGAAAATTGTGCGATCGTAAAGAAATATCTATTTTTTTAAAGATTCATGAGCGTTTTCATTTTTTATTTTTGCCAGAAGTTTTAAATGATGGAACAATCTTTTGCATATCATGAAATATAGTAAGTAAGATGTTTTTCGGACTAAGATGTATAGAAAATATTTTGAAACTCTTCGAAAGGATCCTAAATCGAGAAAAATTCTTCATCATAAAGCATTATATTATTTGTTGTAGTGCGTCTTGGATGATCCACTAGGCGACCAATAACACGAGTCATTGAAATAACTAGTGATGACTTTGCCAATCGGAAGTTTTTATGCAGGCACAGATGGTGCATAAAGAAATATGATCAATTAATTTGAGTAAGGTGAAGTATATCATCTCATTCCACAATCGGAGAGGTACCCATGGTGAAATTTTGAGAATCTAATATATGCTTGATAGGTGAAGGGATATCAGAATCGAGCTTAAAATGGAAAGCTTTTGAGTGGATGGAAACAAAAACCGAGCGAGAGATGATCTTACGCATTACCATGGAATCGAATTTATAACAACTACGAATACCTACAATGCAATGGGCATTGAGCAAAACATGTGCAGTGTACCAATGGAATGAAAGTATTACTGTTAGGAGAGAGTTTATTCCATCGTCTTTTCAACAGTTTTTCAAAAATGTCTTCTACCTTAATTTCATCTAATCAGCTTTGAAAGCTCTACAAATCCTAGAAATATCATTCGAATGAACTGTTTCTTTGAAAAATTTTACAGAGCGTAAGTGAGCACACTCAACAATAAAATTGATCCGATAGTTTCCCTCTATTAGAAACGCTGAAAATTCTGAATAAGCAGAGTCATAGGCCAAGTGATGCTCTATTGAATATGCGATGCCGCTATATCGAGCAATTCGGATTTTTGAAAAGATTCGATCCAAGATGAAGTGATATCATGGCACAGTACGTGACTAAGAATAGTTCAACCTTTTCTAGCAAAGAAGTCAAGTTTGGTGTCGGTTGATGCACATTCCCATGAGAAAGTCAAATATCATTTTGGGATTCATTTTTGACTACATTTTCTTAGATAAATAAGTGAAAAACTGGTAGTCAAAATTTTCAAAAATGTCATTTTTCATATTTTACCATCAAAAGTATTTTGAGTCTAACTCTATGATAATAAAAGCTTTTCAAGAAAGTTTTTTTGTCAAAGTACTTTGAATTAAGAGCTCTATAAACCCTAAAAGTTTCATCAAAACCAGAGAAAACTTTTGCACAGCATGGCCGGATGCCCGTAGAAATACCCAATTCTAATACTCAGAAATTTCAATGCTGTTGTGCTAGTATTAAAAAATCATTGATTCCACGCATTTGTATAATAATTTTAAAATGATACAGATATAAATAAATAGTGTTTAACTGCTAGTAGAACAATGCAACATTCTGCTTTCGCTTTAATTTGAGAGTCAGTATGTGTCAAATTCAAAATCGTTTGACCTTGAAATAATGATTATTTATTTTGGAGTTCGATCTCTTTGCATAAGATAATTCTCAGTAGATATGAAAACGTTTCAAAGGATAAATATCATTAGATCTTACCTAGATAGGAAATATATCAAATCACGAACCTAATGTGTTAAAGAATTTGATCCTCATTTTATTAGTCCGTTAGTCAGCAAAATATCGGAGATATTTTTTTGTCACTATCTTATTATTATTACTTACAATTTGATAGAAATGAGTGTGTTGATTTATGTTGGGAGAAATGTTGCTTGAGTTTTCTATACGCTATTATAATGCTAATGCTACTAATTTTAATACAATCTAAATAAATAAAACAGTCTGTAGATAGATTTATCTCAAGCAACTAAATTTAGTTTCAAACATAAATTGCACTTAATATTTTCATCTATGAATGAATTATCTAAGATTTTATAGACAATACCAATCAATTGTTACGATTCATTTTTTTTATATGAATGATTTATAATCATTGAGTAGAATTTCACATGGGTGAAAACATAGTTTCCTTCTATTATAAAAACACATAACAATCTTTAATTCCAAACCATAGATTCCGTTTTTACCTTATTGGTTTAATACTTCCGGTATATTTTCTAGCAATGATGCTTAACATCTCTGTACTTTCTATAGCATCTCATATGATATGTTACTTCTCTTTTTTAATGAAAAATAACTTTTACAATTATATTTCAAATTTTATTTGAAAGATATTTTTTGAACTAACAAGATTGAAAAACCTTAATAATAAAATATTAGAAAATATACAGTCCTTTATTTTTTGTCTAAATAATCATCGATTTAAACAAGTGGATAACTAGCCATAGTAGCAATACCACATTGATTTTTCTTGTTACGAGTCATCCAGATATAACCTTTTTGTCCCCATGATGTTCCCCATGAATTTTTAACAATATAATATTCATGTGTACCTGTTGTATCATAACCAACAGCTAAAACACCATGATCAAGTTCTGTTGATGAACAATCTGGTTCATTATAAACTCCTGATTTGTAAAATTGAAATGAATCTTGTGATGCATCAATAGCAACTGAAATTGGACCAATTGTAGCAATAGCAGTTTGAAGATCAGTTTCATTTTGATGTTTGATATCAACAAAACCCTACAAAAAATTATTGATAGTTTAATTCATTTAAGTTTTCAATAAAATTGATTACTTACAGTATCAGTAGCACCAACATTTTCTTTTTTAAATCGACATTTACCATCACGAGCTTCATATGGATAACTTTTTTCTGTATCAATACCTTCATTAGCTTTGATATATTGAAAAGCTGAATCCATCAAACCACCATCACATCCCATATTACCGAATTTACCTGAACAATCAACTAAGTTTTGTTCAGAAAGTGAAACAAGTTGTTTTGTTTTAGCAAAGTGTTGTCCTTCAAGTGAACCAGTAGCTGAAAAAGCCCAACATGATCCACATTGTCCTTGATCTTTAACTGGTGTTACATAACCATCTTTACGCCAATCTAGATAGAATATTTTAAAGATAAAATTTTTACGTTCTATAGAATATTAATATAAGAAATACATACCGACAGCATCTGGAATAGCAACATTTGATGGAGCTAAGAATGCATGATGATCGAAATTGCTTTTTTCAGTATTAGCTGAAATTTTCAATCCATTCATTTGTTTTTTGAATTCTTCATGAGTCTAAATAAATAAATAAATAAATAAATAAAACATAGTAGATATTAGTGATAGAAAAGAAGAAATAACTAACCAAATCACCAAATCGATTCATTCCTAAAGTGTATGTGTGAATGCCCATATCAGCTTCAAGATTGTGTTTTTGGATTTTAGCAAGATTAGCTTCCCAGATTGTTCGACTATAAAATAGAAATAAAAAGAATATAATTTCTAAATAATAATGAAATAACATACCGAGCAGTTTCTTCTTCAATTGAATTGTATTGTTTTTCATGGACACGTTTGAATAAAGTCCATTGATGACCGAGCTGTTCATCGAGCATAGGTGCACAATAAGCACCTACAAAGAGGACACAGAGAGTAATAATTGCTTTCATTGTTATTGTTGTTGTATATGATGATATTCTTATATATCGATGAAATAAGAATTGATGAAAGTGAAATAGTTATGTGAATTTATATATATGTTCGAAGATTTGCATAGTAATATTACTTTGCAAAGATAACATTAAATTTGCCATATCATTTGAGAAAAGAAAAGAATACTATGGCAAAACATGATGATAAAAGATTATATATGTGGATCTTGATGATGCATTTACAAAGCATGATATTGCTGTTATATTGAAGAATCAAACACGTGAGAAACAATCTATTATTTTTTAAAAAACTTGAGCGATTCATAATAAAACATTATCTTAATTATGGTAATTCATATACCAATTACAAGCTATTTGTCATCAACTAAACTTCATTGAACATGGCTAGTTATAGAAATATGATGAATATATATATGGAAGTGGTGGGTTAGAAGTGCTCGTTTCTGCGAAAAATAAAATTATTCGAAATACAGACAATGTGAAAGTGGCAAATCTTGATTCACTACAATTTGATCGAGCAAATGAATGTAGCTTTGTTCAAGATATTTATGTTAAAACTATGTTTTAATGAAATGAACAGACAACGATCATCGAAAGTTATATATTAATAAACATGGTTTGCTAGTTCTATAAGAACGGATCGTATTATAGTATATTTATCTTATTCTTGAGTTAAATATTACATGCATATTTTCACCGAAATTTGACCATGGTATACCAAAGTTTTCTTCGACTTTAATGAAACTTCTAGGATTTATAGAATTCTTAATTCAAAGTACTTTGACAAGAAAATTTCTTGAACAGCTTTTAATTTCGTAGAGATAGACTCAAAATCCTTTTGATGGTAATACCTGTTAGCGCAATCCCTACGAGATGAAAAATATGAAACATGATGCGGCTGCATAGATTGTATACCAGATATTTATATAGTCGTTAGTCCTTTATCGATCACGGTCTGTGGTGGAATAGTCAAAATTATTAGTGTCTGTCACAGTTTGTGATGCACAGGTAACGACTATTTCGGTGCCGATCGTGGTCTATAACAGAATAATAGGTATTGCTACAGTCTCAGTCACGGTCGGTGACACTCTTTGCAGCTATGTCGATCAAGACAATCTCTGCAATAAAATAATGTTTTTAGAATGGATTCATTGGAACAAAATTAAGCCAAAGATAAATTTATTTGTCTTAGAATTTATTTACGTATATTTTATGCCAAACATAATACTTTCGCAATATAGACGACATATAAATCTCAATGAAATTTAAAAAAATAAGTCCCAATAGCTCTTCTACAATTCGATTTTCAAGACATTGATTAATATCTACGAACGAATCTTGCAGTGATCTCAATTTTGATCGAAAGTTAGACTCATTGCATAGTAACGTTGAGAGCATGATTTGTGATCAAAAGAGAATTCAAGTTTTGACAATTATAGATACGATTAAAGTTTAGAGAATCAATTTTTAGTATCATCACTATTCTGTCATTTTAAATGTTCAACTTTCTACAATTTTTTTTTATTCAATCAATTGACGTTGTATTCACTCATTTATTTCCATTGCAAATTTTGAAAACAATCATAAGCTAACCGTTGATATATCACACTATTATTTTTTAAATTAATATTAAAGACTATTTCAATGACTCTGATGAATATAAACACTTTCTCTTTGTTTGAACTCAAGATTACTCAATAAGCTTTCTTATCTCAAAGTTTATTGATAAGCCTGTATAATATATGTTTGTTATCTCTTATTTATTCATTAAAGTTGTTGTTATTCTATGAACATAGAAAAGACTTCAGATTTGACTGTTAAAAAATCAAATTTTGGAGTACTCTACACGTTTTTTTTGCCTTAAATATATTTGGAAATAGTGTTCAAGACTGTTTATAAAGACAGAAAATTATTCTATTGGATTCAAATTAAAACGAATACACAATATGTAATTAAAAAAAAAAGAATATTTATTGAATATTCTTTATAAAAACAATTGTCTCATCGTTATTCATTGATGTATTTTTTCATTCTCTATATTTTCTATCAATTAAGAGTCATTGTAGATAAACTAAAACCCAATGTGGGCGTGACTCTTATCAATCTTACAGAAAGTCAGTAAACTCATTTCTGGTGAAAAAAAAATGTATGTCACATTTGATGAATGACATTTTAATATCTATTTAATGTACCATTTTGAAATCATTCAATTTTTTCTATTTAATTCTACTATTTGTTCTTTTTCTTTGTTATGCTCTATTGACAATGCAAGTCATATGGTCAACATCCTGTCATATTCACTTGTCAATTTTTCTATCAGTTCACTCACACGTGTTTATTGACAAAACATAGAACAGACGGTCACTTGTTTTTTTGCTTTACTCTATCTTTTCGGTCAAGTATCTCACAATAGATAATAGTCTTCATTCATTAATAGATGCTTTTCTAGCCGGAAGCTTTTTCTTTTTTCACTGATAGGAAGTCATCGACCTGCATAACGAATTTATGTTTATCATATTCAATCGTATGATTAAATATATATAAATTCTAACAAAAATCTCTGGGAAAATATCAATAATTTCAAAGAAAACAATTAAAATATATTATAAATAAAAAGTCAATATTCATTCATGAAAACAAAAGAAATGATTAAATGATTTCAAATTACATTTCAATGATCATTTCTGAGAAAAGAAAAGAGGCGTTTTCTCATCAAATTAGCATCGATTTCTTCTATGTTTTAATAATGAACGGTGCAGTTCAGTCTCTCAAGTATGTCCTTCTCTCCTCCTATACACTTGTAAAAAAATAGAAAGAGGCTACTTCGACATTGTTCTCAATGCTTTGAGTGTTCGTCAAACGATTACTTTTTGTGAATACACGAGTTTATACTCGTGTCTCGCCTTTCAATTCTCACTAGAGGGAGTTGTCTTCTCATTAATGAATGAAAATCTTTCACACAGGAGAAAAAAAACTACAAGTGATGACAATCGTCGAGACAGGCGGTGGGTGTTCAAACGCGAACATGTGTCACCGTATCGGTCTGATGCGTGATCACGCAAGGTAACAACAACTACAATAATAATAATATAAAGAAAAGAAAAAGTTCAATCAGTTTTTTATTGTTAAATTTCTAATACTATTGAATATGTAAGTGACATTGATCGAAGTTTTTGATGATCCAAAGAAGAAAAAAAAACGAAAGAATTTCTGATGTATATTATTCTTCTTTTAATTCAATATGCCCTATGGGTATATATACATTCGATCTACTTGAACATCCATTTGCAGAAAAGAGAGATCCTTGAAAGAATGATCAATTACTAATTCGATCAGTGCATTACTTTAGATGTTTATTTGACACAAGAGACTTTTTTTTCTCGAGCCATATGTATGTTATTATATAAGAAAAAAAAATATATGTAATGATGCATAAAATAAAATTGGCATTGTGTTCGTTTTCTTTTTGATCTATTGTAAAGGTTGTTTTAAACTTATCGATGATCAACTTGAGACTCGTTTAATGCTTGAATAGACTTTTGAAATTTAAGCTAACAATGACAACAACAACAACAACAACATATATCATGTTTATCTATGGAAATTAAGAGTGAGTGCTACTTTTATTCGATAAATGTAGTTTGAGAAGGAAGATTTTTCTAATTCAAGTCTCATTATTGAAAATACAAATAATATCCTGCAGAGATTTTTAATTAGAAAAATAGAATAAATAATTTTATTTTTTTGTTTTTACAATTGCAAATTCTCGAAGTTCACATCTGTATGATTGACCATCAATTGGCACGTGTGTATATGGATAAGGAGTAGGGGGGAGAAAATGAGAATGATAGAAACAAGAGAAGTATCGTTTCTTCTTTCTCGTTCAATCAACACGACCAATGCCCAATAGACAGAAGAAAAAAAAAGATGGATGAGAGAAAAATAATGGACCCATAATTCACAAGAATCGATCGACTACTACTGTTATATTTCAATTTCATCATCCATCGAAATTACAACATATACAATCGGGTACGTTTTGAAGTTCATCATCGATGTGTGCGTACAAATGTTTAGGTGTCAGATTGTCTCTCTTTTTTTTTTCTTTTAATCAATCTATCATCATTTGATAATGATAATAATGATTACATCATAAAATGGCTAGTGGGCAACAGAAGGTTGAATTTTTATGATATACACTCGTATGTATATCTGTCTACTTTTTCTGGTTTATATCTGAAGGTTAGAACAAAGGTGAAAAAATTGACTGATCATTAGATGAAGAGTGTTTGTCTGTGTACATAAATGACCTTTTCCAGTTCTCGCTATATATGTATATTATTCTTCCGTTTGTATCTCATTCTAAATAATCCCTTAGGAAAAAATATTCTGTCAAATATACTAGCCATTAATTTAGTTCAGAAATTTACAAGCATACAATTGTATGATAGACTGATCATCATCAGTAAAAATAAGACAATGAATGAATGAATGTATGTATAAAAGTTCATTTAATGATCTTGCTGGTATTCATCACATGAAATATGGTCATCAATGAACTATTCATAGAAAAATGAAATATTCGTTTTTAATCTTTATTTTATCAATCATTATAGAATATATACATTTTTTTGCTATGTCAAACATTCATTCAGAAACAGACTATTTTCTATCAGTAATGATTAGATAGTTAGAATGCTACACTTGGCGGGCGCCTTCTTTTCTCTTTTTCTACATCATAACCAAAACAACAACAAACAATCACTCAACATGATAATCGGTTTTCGATAACATATTGGCTGTAACATAAGACATAGACAGACAGTAACTAGTCAATCGATAATCTTTTATAGTTAATCCAATTGGATACTGCAAGGGTCAGACGAACACACGCTCAATTACATAAGATAATACTAAAGATGCATGCTGCCTTCGTTTCTTTTTGTTCATCAGAAGAAAATATGTACAATTGTCAATCAAATAAAGAAAATGATTGAAAAATAAACAATTAGAGATATTTCTTCGTATTTTTTATACATATAAAAACTTATTTTGCTTATTATAAATACTTTCACTATAAACTAATCGATTATATTTTTTAGTTAAATTATTTTTCTTTTGTTCTTCATTATCTTCTTTCAATTCATTCGTTTACTTTACTTATTGTCGGCATAGTTTCTTTAGATTTCGGCATCTTATCTCGAAGAAATAAGTGAAGAATTTTCATATCTTTTTTTTCTCTTTTTTTTTCGATAACAATCTGTTCTAACAGTGAACGTTAGAAACTATGTGAAATTGATATCATTGATATACAGATGTTCATTGTCGTGCTCTGATTATTTAACTTACACTACTCGTTTTACTACACATTATGGGACAATGCCACTTTTCTTTAACTTGATCAAATATCAAATCAAATAACGAAATGTAGAAATTTTATAAAGTTTTTTTTTTTTTTGTGATAATATATAGAGAACGAATACATCTAATCAGCTGTATATGCACTCATTCATTCATTCATCGGATAGAAGAACAATGAATGAACGGCATTCGATTTGACGTGCGTACACTCTATGCATACTTATCACTCTTTTCTTTTACTACCATCGATGCATTCATTAACTTGCACGAACTCTTGAGAAAAAAAAGTAAGTTCATAAAAATCATAGAAAAAGATTTATGTTAGTCAAATTTCCTTCCTTCTTAGAATTAACTTATACTTTGGTTTTTTTTTTTGATAAATCCGACAATGATATATATATATTAGGTTATAACGAATGTCTTTTGTATATTTCAAGTAGCAATCATATGCTAAATAATGAATAAGTATGTGTATGTATATGACGCAAAAACTTTGAAAGAATTGAATGTGTCGATTAATTTGTAAATGACGAGCTAAATCTTTCTTTTTTGTCTTTTATTTGATATAAGAAGTAGTTACTGGATTACATAAGCAAACAACCAATGTAAAGTTGACACTTGTAAGACGTCTCCGTCGGGTCAAACAAGACGATAAGAACAATAGAGACAAATGCATACGTCAAAATATCAACAATAGATCACTATTATCATTTTAAATGCATTCGATATATGTATTAGTAAGAGTTAAATTAAGATCTTTTTCTATTCTATAAGTGTCGGCTTCCAATTTAAATGGATCGAAAGTAAGTTTGTTTACTTTTCGAGTTTATACGATCAAAAAGAACGATAAATTGATTTTGCTTCTTTTTTTTTTGTTATTCATAGGCGAAGATTTAGATATCGACTATATTTCAAAGAAAGTTTATATATGTGCTTATTTATCTATTGACAAAACAGATGAATCTAGTTGAGTAATCGAATATATGTATATACACATCTGTTTTTAACGCCTAACACAACTATTTTTTTTATATCAATATATAGAAAACAAACGTTAGGAGACAGTTGAAGATGACAATAAACATCTTATTATTGATTGTATTCTTAAGGCAAAAAGGAAAAATTGAATGTGCAACAGATCGTTTAAGCAAGTTGTTGAATTGATACAAATTAGTATTTCTAGTGTGCAACATATTTTGTAAGTAGAATTTACTATTAAATAGTTAGAACGTGCTTATAATTATAATGAGAAGATGATCATATATGTATATACAATTAGAAAAATAGTCTTTTAATTTGAAGGTTATTCGTCCTTCATTTTACCTTCAAAATCTCACATAATGAACCGTCCTTTTTTTTTTTGTTTCACACGTTATCAAAAAATGCGTAATGGTTGCAAAGCATAGAAGCAATTGATAATTAGACAATCTTATTCGTCTGAATATTGCACATATTAGAGAACAATTGTCGACCACCTTTTCTGTCTCCTTTTTAACAGTAGCTATTAGTGAGTGAAATAAAAAAATAATAATTAAATCGTACGACAATGACAATGACAATGACAAAAGAAAAAAAACTTGAAAGCAAAATAGTCATAGTCGATGCAGATTGCGCGCATCATTGAGAAAGAAATAGGCAATATATGTGTATATAGGACAGAAAGAAAGAGAGAGAGAGAGAGAAAAAACGAAGGCGACATTAAGCACATTGAACGGTCCTATAGAAAAAAAAACCTATGCTTGTATGTAAAGAGCTATAATAATAGTCGATGAAAAACCTATTAAAATCAAGGACTATGTCGAATGTAAAGGAAAGAAAAAGGGGCGACATGTTGACCGACAAGGTAGGTTATTGATTATTCTCTTATTCAAAAGACATAGAGATGGCGCGTGTACTATAATTTTCTATCTTATTGTTTTTATTTTATTCTATATCTACTTCATTAAATCAATACTGACCGACTTTATTTTTTTTTCTGTATCTGTAAGTATCCGATAACTTGAGTCGGGACATTGTGGGATTAGAGACTCAATTCGATTAGAATAAAGGCATTGGTCATTCATCTTCTCACATTGCGTCTCTATTGGAAAAATCTACATTTGACTAGACATTAGAATCGTATGTGAATGCATGTTAATTTCTATTACCATGATTATTAAAAGGAAATGAAAATGAATGAATGTATGAATGAATGAATGAATGAATGACTAACACCATTTGCAGTTCTCACACACATACATACATTTATACATAAACATAGATCATTACATGTCATCATTAACGGAAATAACTTCTTCTATTGAATGGCAATAAAGGTAAGTAGAAAGTATATATATATATAGGAAAAGAAACATACGTTTCGAATTAATTCAAGAGACACATGCCGTGATAATGAAAACTATATTATCTATCATGAGTACAATTATTGTCGAGTTCGATTAACATGATGCAACCTTTACTCAAATGGTCATTCAATTCATTCATTCTTATACACGGCAGGTACTTGTCACTGATTGACTGTGAGTGGTCTTCGTCTATATACTTGTATATCAGCAGGATAGAAAGCATTGCACGTAAACATTTGACGTTAACAATCTCCTTGTGTGATACAATACTATAGAGAAAGATAGACCCTTCATCATTGATTAATTCAAATATACCTAATGTAATCTTTCGACAACACATTATGATGAATAATAATTAAATAAGTTAGAAAAAAAAATCGAGATTTTGAGTACCTACCTATCAGATAATTTATTGTATAAAAAGAAAAAAAAAGACCTTGGTTAATCAAGACACAACCTATGCGTAACGGCTCAGTAGTTTGATGTTAAAAAAATATATTATATAAAGAAAGAACGAACACCTGCTAAGCAGAACAACAATAACAACAATGATCAACAGTCTTCTTCATCTTCGTCTTTGCTTTCTCTCTGGTGAATCGGACGTCATCAGCATCAAGATGAGTTTAGTTGATTTCCAGCTGTTCCTTCTTCGTTTTCCCTGGAGTAAGAATAAAGATGCTTCTTCTTCTTCTTCTTCTTTTTCTCCTTACACGTAATGACATTCGGAATGTATATATATATATATATATAAATGTATGTATGTGTGCTCGCACTCCTTCCGTTTTCACACCAAAGTGCCATCATTAGTCGACACATTCTTCTTTAAAAAAAGAAGAAACCGCTTGACCACGAGTGTGAAGATGTCATTCACAAAGATTTATCTATCGTTCAATTTCTTACTTGCTAAAAAGAGATAATTGACAGCTTTCTTCTTTTTCTCTATGTATAATTAGAAAGGAACTGTGTATTTTCATCTCAATGAATTTTTATGCTTATCTATCGAACTGTATGTATGATGTAATCATTTGCTGACCAATTATTCACTTTGATGGACATTGCGTATTCATTCACGCGCGTCTCCTTATTTATATATACAATAACTTATTTATTATCGTTCTAATTGAACACAATCAACATTTCCACATGTGTCTAATTTAGTAAAGGTACTGTCATTTTCTATTTCCACAGCAATCATTCTATGACGAATCTCTTGAGAGTAAAAGAACAAGATCAGTAATAACCATTTACTCTCGTCACCAAAGCTTAGGGTGTTCAAATCCATCTCTTATTAATGCAAATAAGCACTCTTAACAGCGACTGCTTATTTCATAATCAGTAGCGAACACGTAACTAACGGGAAAAAGAAAATGAGTGCGAATAGAGATGAACAGAACATGACAAGATTAAATACATTATAATAAATATCAGTATAGGAACAAGAATATAACCTTGAACAATCAGAATTTTTTTTATTTATTTATTATATTTTTAGATAATTATGTTTATTCAATATATTTATTATATATTAATTATAATTTTAATTAAACAAATTTTTACTTGTCCTATTCCATTTAATATTCAAACTAAATGTCGATGTGCAATAACTGAAACAGGTCGTGTTTATATTTATTGTGCACGAAAACAATTAACAATAATACCACATTTTAATAATAGTAAGTAAATAAAATAAAAGACATCATATATAATATTGATTTTTTTTTCTTTTTAAAAGGCAATATTATATTTGATGAACTTGTTTTATCTGGTAATCGTATATCAATTGTACATAAAAATGCATTTAATGGTTTAAAATTACGTAAACTTGAATTACAATCAAATCCAATTAATATAATTGAAAATAATGCATTTATTGATTTAGCTAATTATTTAGAAGAATTTATTCTATCAACAACTATTATCACATCTCAATTAACAACAAATACATTTATACAAATACTTTTTGAATTACCAAATCTAAAACGTTTATCATTACGTTCATTTGATTTATCAAATTTATTTAATATAACAAATAATAATAATAATTTAATATTAAGAAAATTAACACAACTTTCTTTACAATCATGTTCAATTACACATATAAATAATATAGAATTTTTTATTAATTTATTTCCAAATTTAGAACGATTAGATTTATCAGAAAATCGTTTAGAATATTTTCATATACCATTAATATCATCATTAAAAAAATTAAAAATTTTAATATTAAGTAAAAATAAAATTCGTTATTTAAATATTCATCCATCATTATCAACAGCTACATTTAATCCATCAAATTCCTTAATTGAACTTGATTTATCTTATAATGGTTCGTATCTTTTTCATATTTAAATCCGATTAAAATAACTAAATTTAATCTTTAAAAAATTTCATTTTCATATTATTTATTTATTTAGGTATTGAAATAATTGATGAAAATATATTTGAATTAATATCTACTCAACTTGAAATATTAAATATACGAAATAATGAATTAAATAATGAAAAACAATTAATATTTTTATTACATTTAAATTATTTACGTGAATTTTATGCTGATTATAATCGTCTTGAATCAATAAATAAATTAAATTTTCCATTAAATTTAAAAATTTTATCATTAAAAAATAATCGTTTAAATTATTTTGATTTATCAATATTAACACGTCTTGAATATTTAGAAAAATTATATTTATCATCAAATAAATTAACAAAATTATCATTAAAAATGAAAAATTTTTTTCCATCATTAGAAATTCTTGAACTTGATAAAAATTTTTTATCATTTATATTATCATTAAATGCACCTAAATTAAAACAATTAAATTTAGATGGAAATTATTTAGGAAAAAAAATAGAAAAAAAAATTTTTTCAAATTTACCATCACTTGAAAGACTTCATTTACGCGATAATCAAATTGAATTTATTGATAATAATGCATTTCAAAATACACGTTTACAATCACTTGGTATTTATTTATTTATTATTCAAAATAATTTTTCACTTTTTTTTGTATTTAGATTTAAGAAATAATAGTTTAAAAGATTTTCCTCATTTAATTACACTTAATGAAACATTACAAATTTTATTTCTTCGACGTAATCAATTATGTACAATTAATCAATATTCAATAAATTTTTATCAAAATCTTCATAAACTTGAACTTGATCAAAATCCATTACATTGTGATTGTCATATGGAAAAAAATTTTAAACAAATTAAAATTTCTGGTCAATGTGAATCACCACCAGAACGACGAAATATGAATTTAAATCAACTATCAAATGAACAATTAACATGTAGTATGATAACTACACCTCAATGTACATATTTAAATAGAATAATTATTGATAATGAAAAATATACCACAACTACAACAATAAAAACTACTATAATCAATTTGTAAGTTAGATTTATTATATTTTATAAACTATACAAATTGGATCTTACAGTTTACAAATTGATCAATATTGAATTATTTTTTAGAGTTGAAAAACTTATTGATAATATCGATGAACAACAAGAATCATCCACAATAATAACAACAACAACAACAACAACTAAGACGACGACGACAACGACAATTACTTATGTGGCATTACAAACTATTCGAATAGCTGATTTAATAATAACACCAAATAATGATAAATCTGAATTATTTATTCAATGGAAATTATTTCCATCAACAATAGATGAAAATTTTAATGATGAATATCGACGAAAATATTTAAAACATCATGATATAAATGGTTTTAAAATCAGTACAAATTCTCCTATATATAAAATGAGTGAATTACTTGATAATTTACAACGAAATTATTCATTTGAATATGTAGAACAAGGTGAAATATGTTTATATCTTCTTCGAAAAATAAATTATGAAAAATTCTGTAAACAATTACAAATAACATCAACAGAACCATTAAAATCATCTCTTATTATTGATTCAAATCAGCAACAACAACAACAACAACAATCATGGTATATGAATGAACCAACAAAAAGTATTCTTATTGGATCATTATGTGGAATTTTATTAGTACTTATTATTCTTACATTTATTGTATTAATAATATCTCGTTATCCATATTTATTATTTTGTCATTTACGTTCATCAAAATATCATCAAAGTAATGATTCAAAAAGTGAATCACTTCTTGTTCGTCCAACACCAACAAATACAATTCCATGGCCAAATCAATCTGAACAACATTTTTATCCTCATCAACATCATCATCATCCTCATCATCCATTAAGACCTGTTAGTTATCAAGCAAGTCTATCAACTCAATGTACATGTCCAACACATTATCATAGTAGTGGTTCATCATCATCTACCGGTACTGGTTCAAATTGTATTAATGGACAGAATTATCATATTTATCAAGAAATATTAAATGATGATTTTAATACAACTAATATATCGAATAATTATCGTACATGTCGTCCTTTAAAAATTGATACGAATTCACCACCAACATCATTATCAACAAATACAACAATGAATTCTGAACAGTGTCAACTTTGTTCACTTAGTGTTCTTGTGTGAATTTTTTTTATATTGTTTTGTTTTTCATATAATAAGAATATTCAAATTGAAATTGAAATTGTCTTTAGAGTGATGTTACATGTTCAAAAGAAGAGTTAGGATACAAGTGTGAAAAAATGTACTATTTTACATTTTGTCTATCATATATTGACTTATTCTATTGATACAGATTTTGAACTATTATAATAAGAAGAAAGAAAACCTTCCCTTCAAATCATCTGTCAAACACATTCTTCAGCTTTGTTATTCTATGACATATACACATTTTCATACTAATGCTGGTGGTAATTATTAGAGACAGATATAATGAAAAAAAAATATGAGATTGATTGTTTGAGAAGTTATAATATAATGGAAAAGTCAAAATATTTCATATTAATTTATCGATGTGTTACATAAAATGTCTGCACAAATGTGCAAATTTACTTCTTAGGTAATAGTATATTAAATCGATTTTAATCATAATATTACAAAAAGTTTTTTTTATTATTATCTAGAATTCATACAAAATATTGTCTTGTACATAATATTGCTTCTTTGTGTATAACAATAAATGATGATAATCTATATTAATCATATCAACTTATCTTAGCTATTGGAAATTTGACAGATCAGGCAATATGTCTATTTTCAAGATTTTGAAAAGTTAGAATTTGTATAGGATTTATTCTCTTTATATATAAGATTAGTTTTGAAAACTAGTAGAATATGTGTCTTGTCATATGTTGATGATAATAAAATCTTTCGTTAAATGTTTTTTTTTCATGTTCTCTACGATTTTTCAATATGAGTTAAATTTTTCTACTAATTTCACTGGATCCAGGAGTTTTTAATGAGTTTGTATAGAGCTGTGAAAGAAATATCCAATCAATATAAAATATTCAAAAACGAAATAGTAACAGACTTTTCATCTAACCAACACAAGATATTCTATCACTTTGAATGTATTAATAGGCTATCTTAAAAATGTTTAAAATCATCAATCTCAATCGATTAGTGATACTTTCACAATGGATGAAGTACATAAAAATATTTCATATAGAAATCATGCTTTGCAAAATACTAAAACAGTTATGTTTGTAAGATTTTTCAAGTAGTAGAAGATTTAATTATTTTATTTTCTTTGGCATTGCTAGGAATCAACAAATTATCAAAAGTTGAATATTACTTTATTACAGTTTGATTATTTTTTTGTATATAATTTCATTTATAAAAAAATACAATAGATGTATAGTCATTTCTTAAAGTTAATAGCAAATAACTAAATTATTTGACATCAATGAAAGATATGTTATCAATGGTTATGTAAGCATCAATCCGATCTTTTTCTGTTACTAAAGGCAATAGAAATTGCAACCACTAATACCTTACAATATTTATTAAAAAATATCATCTTTATATGCGTGATTCTCATATTATTATAGTACATAGAAATAGTACGATTTACAACATCTCAAATTTACACAAATAATAAGTTCTACTCCAATCCAGTGCTATATTGATCTATCAGTTAGATATCTAACGATATTTAAATTGAAGTTTAGCAGTACCAACAAAATATAACAATGGAATACACCGATAATTTAGTATGCACCAAAATGGAAAATGGGCTACATAGGTAGGATAGTGTATCTTATTCTTAATTTGATTGAATTAAATTATAAGTATTACTACTTGCTTCATGTTCAAATAATGTCTCCGAGATATTACAAAATATGTCGAAGCACATTTACTTGTAACATCTATATCTCCATAATGACGCATGTGTTTGAGATGAAATTTTTAGTTTCTTCCTAAGTTTATATTAGGTCTATCTATTGTGAAAGTATCAGTTAGATCAATAACAAGGATTGAGCAAGGTTCCGCTAGAAATAGCCGTTGGTTGCGTGCAACACCTCCTAAACGATTTCTAAATTCGCTAATCAAACTGTACAATCGACTCTACACATTTTAACATTTCTTTGGGGTTGCACTTTCAGAGAAAGTTAATATTTTCAAATTTTTTGAAGAAAATCTAATCGTTTGAAAATCATCTCGTCACGATCTACTTAACTAACTGGAATGTTTATAAACTTAAATAATCCATTGATTAGATAGAGCACTGCTTTTTAAAATAAAAAGCCTAGTACTCTTAACTAAAAATGCATTAACGGGAATCTTCTGAAGAAGTGACAAAACGTTTATCACTTCTAAAACACATTTTCTTCGTAGCACTTTACAGTTATGTAAACAGATTGTCCGAATGACCAATTTTGTCTTACTCAAAAGATTTTTTAGTCTTTAATTAATTTGAAAAATGTGAAAAGATGATACAAGTGTCTTTCTCTCACTTAGTATAGCTCTCTTCCAAAGTGAAACGTTCGTTTCTATCGCGTTTCTGAAATTCTCGAATTTATTTCTCAAATACCTTCGAAAACGCATCATTTGTATTCAGTTTTACATGTTGATTATAAGTATCATATTTATACTTTGATTGAATTCACAACTTTCATATATGAAAAAAAAACCTCATTGCACAATCCATCACAATGGGTAATGGTATTTATTACTTTATTTGTTGTAGTGACTTTAATACTTTGAAACTGATCAAGTATGAAACAGCTATATAAATACTTAGATACAATTGTTCGTCCTCTATTTCTATGTTATATTTACGCCACAAAAACATTATTATGAATAAGAAACATATCCAAGTTTGTAATAAGATTAAGAAAGATCTTGGAATGTAGAATAATGCAATAAGAATACCATCTATGCCAACAGACTTTCATATTAGACATTGTAGAATGCTCTGTAAATAGTCATAAATACCGTAAAAAGTTTATAGGACAAGAACAAAATCTTATGTATCTATTGAAGCACTCAAATAATGAAGTTTTAAAGAAAAGAAAAATAGTCGAATACACGAACTAAAAGGATTATAAAACATCAATTCACAAAAGTATGTTCCGATCAAATAGTTTAATTGAGATAAGCGGCTCGAATTTCTAATTTGCTTTCCATTCTACGCTACAATTTGTCTAGAATTAAATCCGATATAAATAAATTTCTTTTTCACGTCTAAAATCAAACATCTATACTGTAAAACAAATTTTATTTCTGTTATTTTAAAACAATTAGTTATAAATGAAATTTTTGAAGAATTCTATTATCATTGCAAAAGTATTCAATATTATTTTCATTTTACGGATAGTATATACATAATTAAGTTTCAGATAAGAGTCATAAACGGAAACATACCAACGACAGAAAACGATCGCAATTTTTTAACTTTCAAAATACTGTCATGTTACTATCAATCAGTTGAATAACAGATAATAGTATGTAGAACAGATCGACACACCTTATGACATCTACAAATTTATTTTTTGACTAGAGGTTATTGATAAAGAAACAATTTTAAATATGATAGAAACTGTTTGAGAAAACATACATATTTTAAATATAAACATAAATAAAAATGACTTATTTAAGACGTAAACCTGAAGATGAAGTCTGGTATCTCCATCCGCCATTAAAAAAGGGTATCCGTGAATTAGTTACTGTTCCTCCACCATCACAAATACCTTATCTTAATGGTGTATCCGATGATCAAACAATAGTTAATCAAACAAAACCATTTTATGTTCAAGGAACGAGTTCGAGTTACATATGTCAATGTAAATTATGTGGCAAGCATGATTTACTTGACCATATCGATCCAGCTACACGTAAAAGTAAAGAGCCAGTACCATATTCAAGACCACGTTGGTGGGACGCTATGTGTGAAAAAATTCCATCATCATCATTAAATTTCGACAACAAACGACAACAAAATAGGAAATCATCAAAAACTGAACGTGTATTTGATATTCCTGAGTGGCTTGTTCGTAGTGAATGTAATCTTTCTTCAGATAGGCAACGAAATGCAGTTTCAAGACAATTTCAGTTGTCAACAAATACCAAAAGAAAAAATATGCGTTAAATTTAATATAGATATTTATTATATGAACAAAGTTTGAATTTTATCCAATGAAATGTAAGAAAAGGTATCAATGATAGAAAATGGTTGTCACATTTATAATTATATTCATATGAAAATATTTATTGTAAATGTGAAATAACAAAGTTTGATTTTAAGAGCACATTATATCTAATATTCCCAATAAATGCAAAAATTTCGGTTACTCTTGTTAAGAGAAAACATTGATACTGATTATTATTCATCAGAACACTTTTAATCGTTTGATTCAAAACCCTAAAATTCTTTTGTCACTGAAAACTCACTTTAATAGTCTATATTCTAAAAAAAATCTTGTTTTTAATAAAAGGTTTTAAAATCATCGAGAAGTTATATTAAACATGAAAATAAAGGTTTAGAAAAAATTTAAATCAGATACATATGAAGGCATGAACGACTTGAATTTTAGATCGATTATAAAAAGTATTATTAAAAGTATTAATCATATACATTCACTACAAATTAAACTTATCACAATTTCGATTTTGTTATAATACTATAGAATCTGGTTCTGTGGATTGGAATAAATCATGTTATGCAGTGACTATTCAAGAAAATATCAAAATTAGAATAATTGTATAAAAAAAATAATTTCATTTCTTTGTATTTAAAATTATAATCAATGTTTAAAGAAAAACCATTGAAGATATGAAATCATAAAGGAGAAAAGAATCTTTAAAATCCATCGAAAATCAAGTGTTAATTCAATAGAAAAAAAACAGTGCAAGAAGGAACATTCGATCGTGAACATTCATTGACGAAATATAACTATCATTTGTATTCAATCTAATTCACCGATTTTAAAATTCATATCAATATTTTACGATATATCTATGATTTATCAAATCCTTTTATCCTCCAGAAAAATAATTTCGAAATCATCATCACTATTTACATCAGCTACTGTTAGACATGTGAAACAATATTAAGTAGAATGGTTCTGGAATTATAAAATATCTCATGCAAGAAAATTCATAGATTACAAAAATTCTTGATGAAAGAGTTAAGTACATTTCACTTGAACACAAATACAGTTGATACATTCAAACATGCTCTATGGTTTTAATAATATTTGCATAGTAATATTGAAAAATCGTTCTAGATATAAACATAATCTTGTTTTTTAGAGCAACAATTGAATTGATAAGATGATTTTGAACGTGCGTGTACATTGTTAGGTAGTTACCATTTGATTATCGACTGTAGATCAACTAAATTTGAAAACAATACACATAATTAATGAAAAAAAATTATTAAATAGGAATCTCGACTTAAAAAAAAACAAGAGGAATAATTTTAAAATAAAAAAATATCTTTTGTACTTCTTGAATGTAGTATAAACTCGTTTGTTTGTTCATTTTTGCTTGGAATAATCGAAAATATTTCCTAAAGAAGAGAGAGCGCATCAGACCTCTCCCTTCAATTCGTCACTGAATCTTTATGTTGTTCAATATTTTCTACTACTGAATCAAAAAAAACAGTAGAGTCCTAATATCTAATTCTGCTGGGAAAAAAAAGATTTCTTTGATAAATCATTGATAACTGACGTTTGCGACATCGTAGAGAACTGCATTTTAGTTTCCAGAGTAGAGTGAACATTTTTCTACCGACTGATATTCGATTAATTAAAAATAATTGGAAGGTTTTTAGTGAGAAGAGTTACAATAGCATCAGGATCAATTTAAGTTGAATACTATTCTGTCGATCAATGTATTTTTTTTCCAATTCTGTTGTTCCCTACAAAATACATAGTTATTGAAAGAGAACAAAATAAATAACATATTCAGAATTAGTACCTCGAACTACATTAGTTAAGGTTTTTTTTTCAAAAACAAAAATTTTTTACAAAAAAACGAACCTGAGGATGACTACAGCTAAACTTTGCAAAATACACTGAGGAGTACCACAGGTCTATTTTTTATAAAAATTTTTGTTTTTGAAAAAAATACCTGAATTAATGTAGTTCGCGATGCTGATTCCGAATATGTTATTTATTTTGTTCTTATTTGATAACTCCATGTATTTGATCGGAAAGGCAGAATTAGAAAAAAAAAATACATTGATTGGTAGAATAAAAATCAGAGTAAAATTCAACTTAAATTGATCCTGATGCTATTGTAACTCTTCTCACTAAAAACCTTCCAATTACTTTTTAATTAATCTAGTATCAGTCGATAGAAAAATGTTCGCTCTTCTCTGGAAACTAAAATGCAGTTCTCTACAATGTCGCAAACTTCAGTATCAATGGTTTATCAAAGAAATCTTTTTTTCTAGCAGAATTAGATATTAGGACTCTATGTATATAAGAATAAAATGATACAAAATAATCCTAGAACAAAAGTATTCAGTATATGAACGAACTATTTTGGTTGATGATGTTAATTGTACTTATTAATCAATTGTTTTGATAAGAATAATTCAACTATAATTTATAAAAATAAAATTAAAATACTAAACATAAGAATTACTTGTAGTTTAGTGATTCTTAAAATTGTCGGAATCACTATTGTATATTGTAAGATAATGTATTTGTGAAGAAATTAATTATCAAATATTAACATTATAATTGTTATATTTTCAGTGGCGGGTACAAAGTTTTTAATATTCAAAAGTGACAATACATATTGATATAAGATAAATTACTCAATTATTTTTTTTTTATCTATCTTATCGTCTATACGATTATGAATGATAATATTCTGTTACGTTTATGGTATATAACTTATTATATATCGGGTATTCTTATACCATTGATGATCATCGTTGGTTTAATCTTCAATCGTTTTAATATCTTTAATATGATTTTTAGTATTTTAGCATGTACTTTACAATTTGCAATGTTCTTAGGTTTACGATTACGTAATCATAAAGCTCTTTTTATATATTCAACAATATTTTTAACAATGATACATTTTTGTACAATTATTTATCTTTTATATATGACTCTAACGTTAACAAAAAATATTCGAAAGGATCTTGAAGAAAATATTTTTACTAATCATACAGAATTAAAATATAATCTGCAAATAAAAATTTGTAAGTGATCTACTAATAGTTGATTTTGAAGAAAAAATATTACGTTTATTTATAGACAAATGTTGTCAGTTAGATGAATCATTATTAGATAAAACTTTCTTGTATTTTCAACAGAATTATCCAAATCATTGTGGAAAAAAAACTCAACACGAAAATAAAATATGTTGGCCATCATTTCAATTCATGTTACTTCTAACAAAAATAATCTATTGGTTAACATGGGTTTTGCAAAGTATTCTATTGATTCTTGCTTGGATTTATTATTTTCGAATAGGAAAATTAAGTGAACAATCAAGAATATCACCAAGAAAACCTGTACAATAATTTTATCGGGAAAATCTTCTGCAAATTCGTCCATTTAAAATATTTATAAAACAAAACGAAAATATTTAAATAAATACTATTACGAAGGAGAATAATTCGAGATCATCAACATGATTAAAATCGAATATTATATAAAAATTTTATTGAAAAAAAATTACAAATCTCTCATGAGACAAACACTGAAATGAGAGAGTCTAAAAATCGGAATTCATTGATGTTCGTCTGTACTATGATTAAAAAGAAACCGTCTACTATATATTTCTAAATAGAAAAACGGTAATCGTGGTTTTTTTGGCCGACTTTCGAGCACGAATAGCTGTCAATGTATAGTGAAACCTTTCTAAGATGAACACTAACGGGACTGTTCGAAAAGCGTTCATTAAAGGAGGTATTCATGTTATGGAGGTTTCACCGTAGATGAAGTTTATATATGTATACAATACTCAGTTAGTATAGATGAATGTTAACTATACACCTTTTATATTAATACCTGTTTATGATGAGTGTCAAATATAAAAGTATCTTTTTTCATTATTGTATATATTTCTTTATTTATCATGTAACAAATGAAAAAGAATATTTTATTAATTTGCACTATTATCAGTCAATCTTAAAAAAAGAAAGTCAAAAAAAGTATTCTCATCTATTTATTTCCATCTAATTATTTTTTTTGAAAAAAGTCTTCAATCGTTGTTTGTTTGATTCCTTTCGAGTCGATGAAAAGTAGAGTAAGTTGAGAATCTAATTGAGAAATAAGTGTATGTAATTGTGGTGGTTGACTAGCAGCTAAAGTATGTAATGGTCGAACCATTTCCATTGCTTCGATGAGTTTAGATGGTGCTTCAGTTGGCATATCATTGTCTTCGTTGTTATCTGTGGTAATGTTTTCTTCACAATCTGCATCAAAGACTATTAGGTTATCATCAACATTGCTCCATTCGTTGAAAGCTGGAGTTTCTGAATCAATTTGAACGAATTCATTAGCAGTAAGACTATGCCCGCCGATGGTGACGTGAATAAAAAGTGTATCTAAATCTCGTAAAGCTATTGCGGCTTCATCATTACTATCATTAATTATTGCAGTACTGGTATCACTTTGAGTATTTGGATTGATGAAACCTGCCATACGAAAAGTATTACAAATTGTTGATTGTTTAACAGCTTATCAAGCGTTTTTCGTCCAGTGTACTGCATCGAGAGCTGTAATAACAATATCATCAGCTGAATTAGCAACGGCGCATCGTGATATTACATGTTTAACGAGTTGTTGTTCTAAACGAATAAATACTTTTGATTAGAAAATTTATAAATTCATATTACTCACGATAGTAACACTTATAATTCTTGATAATTCCCTGATCCAAGGGTTGCAGCTTTGAAGTTGTATTAGGAGGAAAGAATTTAAGAGTAATGTTGGAATATTGAGCATCAGAATTATGACAAGGAGCGTAATCGATGAATATTAAAATTTTACGCTTTTGCTTGATCATGCTATTGTTTATACTGGTAAGCCATTCCTCGAACAGATTAGCAGTCATCCAACTTGTACAATTCGATCGCCATATGACAGGTAATTGTTTCATATTCAAGTTTTTTAAACAGCGTGGTTTTGCCGCTTTGCCTACAATAAAAATATAAAAAAAGGATAATTAGTTTCAACTAAATCTAGAATTAGAAACTTACCGATTAGTAATGGTTGTAACTTGTCAGTACCTGTCATGTTTGTACAAAGTAGAACGGTAAAACATTCTTTGGATCGTTTGACACCCTTGCAAGTCTCTTTGGCCGTGACGAGCGAACGATTAGGTAAAGCTTTAAAGAATAAATCGGTTTCGTCAGCATTATAAATGTCGTTAGAATTGTATTTATCAATGATTAATGAAAGTCGATTTTGCCATTCGTCAACAGTTTTCAGTTTTCACTGCTACAGATTCTCCACATATAGTTCGATATGGTATGTTGTGACGTGTTCTAAACTTTTCAAGACAGCCATTACTGGCCTTAAAATCATCAGGATTTGCACCACGTAGTTGTTGACGAATTTGTCGGGCTTGTTCTTGTATGATTGGACCTAAAATAGGTATGTTCTTACTACGCTGAATGATGAACCATTCGTAAACTTTTTGATCGAGCTGTTGATTAATTTCATCTCGAAAGTTGCGTTTCTTTGTTGAGTTTTCATTTTGTTGTTCGTAACTTTCGATGTATTCTGCCTTGCGTTTGATAATATTTGACACACTGCTGATCGAGATCTTGTAATTGTCAGCAAGTGTACGATAAGAAATATTATTTTCATTTTCACGAATTAATTCCACTTTTTCAAATAAGGTTAATGCGTATTTTGTTACTATTTTACAGTTGAAGGTAGAAGTGATACGACAACGCTAGTTATAACGGATTGACCGTCGAAATTTAATTTATCATTGCTTCATCATATGACTTATTTTTTTTATCTCGTTTTTTCATATACGAAAGCATAATTAGTCAGTGTATGTTCATTATAGAGAGGTTTTTTTACAAAAATGATCAAAAAAAGTGTTCAATGTTCAGAGTTGGGAGGTGTTTATCTTGCGGAGGTCAATTTACAGCAAAAATTGATCGGAGGGACTGAAATATCTGTTCAAATAGGAGGTGTTCATTAATAGAGGTTTCACTGTATTTCTAGTCTACAAATTCAGCTGGTCTTACTACATCAATTATTGAAACTCTTCAATCATCAATTTCAGCAATAATCGACGCTAATAAAATAAATAAATCCGGGTCCAAAAAAAATCGCAATAATAAAAATCAAACTCTTCTTAATGAACAATTTGAACAGGTAAATCTCATTTGTAATTTGAAAGAAAATTACATTTAAAAACTTGTCTTTTTTTTACTCAATGACATGTGCAGAAGAAAGAAAAGTTCCATCACGATTAAATTTTTCAGCTGACTCAACAATTAATGAACATGAGAAATCATATCCATACGATATTGATTCTGTAAAAAGTATTCGTTCGATTGATGCTTCTCAAGTAACACAAAATAATTCAAGTATTGATGAAGAAAGATCTTTTATTGATTCAGTATCCGATCATAATCGAAATGAACAAACATGTAATTAATCTTCTTTATTAAGAATATTAACTTTTTTTTAATGTTTTAGTTCTAAATGCAATTCAATTAATGATGGACAATTTAAAACTGGATTTGAATAAACGATTCGACAAGTTGGATGACAAATTCCAAGAGAAATTTGACCAATTAGCACAAAAATTAGATAGCATCTACAAATCAAATGCCATTAAATCAATAATGAATAAAATTCGTGGTGATCACAATTTAGACGTACCATTCCTACCAACAAAACGGATGTTTCATTCAAGTTATTCCAAGGAGAGCAAAATTTTATTTAGTGATTTCGAACAATATCTTATGGAAAATTATAAAGATCGATGGACAAAAGAATACAATCCAATTTTAGTATCGATGAAACCTCAAAGTCTTGAATTTGATATACTCGGCTTTGCATTCGAATATATAAAACAACAACGTCCTATTATTGAATCTCCTAATATTGAACCTGGTAATACAACTTCATCATGTAATTATCTTGAGTCGTTTAGAGCCAATACTATTATTTGTGGTGAAGTGACAACATCAACTCTCACCTTTAGCAACAATGATTTATTATTACTTGAAAAGGTAGTTTAATATCATTTTGTTTTTCAACATTTCTACATATCTTTCTATTATTGTTTAATGTAAAATATTTATTCAAATTTATCTAATTCACAAACAATAAGACCAACATTCAAGCTTTTAAATAAATTTATTCATCTTGAACGTTGCGTGGCTTTTATTCTAAAATATTACAAAAACATAACACTTGAACAAATAATAGCTGTTTTATTTGGTCATTTTGTTGATGCTCAACGTCATCGAGTACCTGAATATCTTCGTGACATGTTTTTTACGTCTTCTTTCTCGTCAAAAGTTCCTCTATTGTATCAACCATATATACGTGATCGTAATGATAAAACAAAACAAATTTATTTCATATGTTAATATGAACGTTAAAAATTTCTTCTATTCTTTTTAGACAAAAGATAATGAAAACAAAACAGAACAAGTCTTTTTTGTTGTACGCATGTGCTCCAAAGTGCTCCTTTCTTTTTCTTTCTCTCATGTTGTTGTATAATAAAGCCTTTCGTTTTCCTTTTTTTTGGTATTAATCTAATGCTACTATATATAACGTTAGTCATTTGGTGCTACGAATATTGAGACATAGATGCAAAACAATAAGAAAAAAATTCCATATAAATGATGTTTTGCTTTGAAGTCTAGTTTAAATATGTGTGAAAAACAAGATATCAATGAACTATTCTTTCTCGTTTGAACAATAGTAATATAAAGAGAGATGCCATAGATTCTGAATCTTATTATTCTACATTTTAAATATCAGAATGTAATGCCATCATTTTTTGTCTTCTTATTATATATCTCATCGATTTATTTCATATTTTGTATGCCGTGGACATAAATTCCAGTATGTGTGTCTTTTCTTTCTTACATTTCTTTTTTTCTTCATTGCTCATGTATTTTATATCTCGCTTCTTTCTTTTTTTTGCAATCAAAAAATATCCTGCATACGCACACACACAGGGGCGGCAGAATCCAGCAAAGCTTGGGTAGGCTTGGGTAGGCTCAATTGACCACGTAATATTCGTACTTCTACCCCTATAAGGCTTATATACTGAACTTTATTCAAATATTACGTGGGTATAATTTTTGAATCGATCCCCTTGCTTCCGCCGCTACTGCACACACATGTAATTATGAAGAAATTATTGTCTTTTTCTAAAAATAATAAAATTAAATTGAGGAAATTGTGTTTATTGAAGAGATTTTAAATGATGAATCAACTACAAAATCGGTATGTTTTATTATATGTTCAATGTTTTGTTTGTTTATTCATATTTTTGTTTAATTGATTAGTTAATAGCAGAAACAAAAATATGTTCGACTTGTTTGTTGAGTGGAAAGAAAAAATTAAAATAAAAAATTAAAAGGAAGATATTATATTTATTAATGAAAATATTTAGCACAGATAATAATGATCCAATTGCTTATTGTGATCAATGTGGAGTTATTGCTCATGAAAGTAAATTATATTTATTTTAGATTTTATTTTATTTATTTATTTGAATGTTTAGATTGTTATAATGCAGATGCATTAAATGATAAATCATCAGATTCATCATCACTATCGGGATATTGGTTTTATACACCTTGTTTATCACAGATTGATGATCCAGTAAAAAGAATTTTTTTTGTTTTTTATTTATATTAATATTGAATATTAATAGACATGTGCATTATCTTCAACAAAAGATCGTTGTAATGCATTTTGGCCAACATTAGAATTAACTTGGGTTCATGTTGTTTATACACTTGGTGTTCTTGGAGTTTTATTTTACGATGAACTTTTTTATACACCTGTTGATTTATCAAATACTAATAAAAGATTAAAAGGATATCTCCGGATTGATATTCCTTTTTAAGTGCAATTATCACTCACATATTTCAAAGTTTTCAAATAAACTAAAAAAGATTTTAAAAGTATTATATATTAACGTTTTTCGACTGATGTTGAATTAGCTGAAAAATTTAACTAGATATGCTTAAAAGCAGTATACTGTTGTTGGAATTGATTAGGCTATAAGTTTTTAATGATGAACAGTAACGTATAATTTCTTGATACGTCATTTCTGCCCTGTTACACTAATAATTTATTATTACTCTTCTGCTTTGACATTTAAAGTATGTGGTTACAAATGAAATTGTAGGGCTCATAGTTAGTAGTTACTCCTATAGATTTCAGCTTGATCGATTAAGTTTTTCCATTATTTTGATGATCCACTAGATAAGCCTCGAAATGCCCTATATCAGTGACCCTGTGTACTTTCGATCTCCACTCTGTGGTTCAGAACCGAAGCCATTTTTTCAGCATCAATAGTATTTATTAGGAGCTACGCAAATACCACAATGTGTAACTGCAGAACAACAGTATTTTGAGCATCGTATAGCAAATATTATTCAATAGGAATTTTAGTTGAAAAAGACCGAAGATACTAACATCATATACTTATGATTTACTCATGAGTTGGATTAAGAATATGTACATAATATTTCAAAGCTTTATTTCCATCACTTATAATACAGGGGCAGCAGTATAGGGAAAGTATGAGAAATTGTTTGTATTATGTTTTTGAATAAACGAACCACGCATATGGATATAATTTGGTGTATAGGCAGTTGGCAAAATATAAATAAAAATCTGGTATAAAACTGCCACAAAAAACATTTTTTTTATAATTCAAAACATCCCAGGTCGATCGTTCCGGCCGTCGGAAACAGCGTCTTATACGGCCTGAAACGACTAAAAAACGGTGTATTAAGGCACTAATTCTTATCGTATTTCGCCGTAATCCTTCAGCTCATTTTACGGACCGTTTTTTTCGCTAAACAACGGCGATCGTTTTTCGTCCTATTTTCACCGTTTTACGAGCTCACGTAAAACGGCTCGGAACGATGTCGTTTTTCGCTGTTTAGAACCGCCTAAGGCCGTATAAGACGCCGTTTTCTTTCACATGGGTAATATACATACATTATTTGTTTTCCAACGTGTATAATCGAGAGTAGAATATTATAATATGAGATAAGATAATATGATGTATTAAAATATAATATAATGTTGTATTAATGTTCTACCATATAAGTGTGCATATAACATTTATTATTTTGTCTTCCATTGTATATAATATACAATAAACTATCATAATATATGGTATGATAGTATGATATAATAAGTTGTATTAAACTACCGTATTAATCCCTTGACCGTTAAAGTTTTTAAAACTATCTAGAAAAATTTTTCCAATTTAAGTTTTTTTAATTCATAGATAATTAGGGGTAATAAAAAACTTTAGTGAACAAATATATTTCATTGTTTATATAGAAAACAAAAGTTACTTTCCAATAACAAAATGTAAAAGTTTTATCCTTGAACAATGTTTTCAAAATTAAACGTTTCGTTCAAAAGTTCAGTAAAGTATATGATATATATGAAAACATGGATCAACACAGAGTCGAATCACACAAATTGTACATTCGTACCTTGATGCACGTCTTGTCTGGTCCTCAGGTCGAGTGTCACGGACTTCGTAAACGGTCGTATATGGAGTAAAACGGATCAAAACGGAGATTGTGTACGGTTTTCGTTTACGGAGACAGTAAACGAACGTTCTTTTGTCCATATATCGTCGTATTTCTCTGTAAACGGTCGTGCCTGTTTGACCTGGGTCAGTTTTATTTTATGTATGATTACATATGAAACATCGGCTTGTTGGAAGCTGTTTGTTTTCATTTGGAGGACTCAATGATGAAAAATGCTGTCCAATTAATCAATAAACTGATATTAATCTTATTTGGTTGTCTCTTTTTATATTATACAATTTCAAGAGTGAAGAACATACTCGATATGAAATATCATAAGTGGTAGAGTGAGTGACGGTAGGTGCATGATGCTAGAGCTAGCTCATAGCACGCAAAGAAAACAGACTTAGGAAACAACAGTAGTTATCTTTTCCATCAAAAGTGCTCTGACGAGTATACTCGTCGTTAATGGTCAACGGGTTAAAGTAGAAATGAAATCAAGCTTCATTATTTGTAAACTTTTTTTTTTGTTAATTTTTTGACATGAAGGGAAAAATTTCAAGTTATTGGTATGATCCACATCTTCTTGTGATGTAACCATATGGTATTTTCTCATATTGTTCTTCTTTCTCTTTCCTATGATTCATGGATTTTTTCCTTTCCTTGACATCTATGTTTGATTTCTTTCTGATCTTCTTCTGCGCTACCATCGCAAGAATTATTCCATATGTTCATAATAGATGGAATTATCCTCTAGGAAGGTTCCATCTCATCGGTATATATATGACTGATCGTACAGTGTGTAGATATGTGCTTTTCTTGTATTAAAATAAACTTATCATCGAATAAGGGTCTAACAGTTATACTACATAATCTACAATATTGCATATTTTCAATTTGTGAAAATCAAAAAGATTGTTTATATCAAGATCTACCATCATAATATCTTTAATCTATAGAAACTACCTTCAAATACTATTTATTAAATAAAACTTTTAAGTAATTATTATTTATTAAAATGTGAAATAAAAGGAATTTTTTTTAGAAATAAAATATTTATTTGCTAGATGGCGACATAAATCATGTCAAGTGTCAAATAAAACAACAACACGCATTCAAAAAATAAATAAACAATAAACTATAAATAAACCTTGTCATTGTCCTATATATTCATTTATTTTAGATCTGCTTTAGAAACATATATCAATTATTGTTATATAACAAAATGAAATTACTTGAAAATTCTAAACTTGATGCTATTAGTTCCACACTTTCTATTGATACACCTGCTTGTGATATAACAACTCGGTAAATAAATAAAATTATATTTTATTTTTATTTAATTTTTTTCTTTTTAATTTTTTTAAATTAGTGTGGAAAGTTATTCATGTAAAATGGCTGGTGATCCTAAAAAATTATATAAACAATTACGAAATGAACCTGGTACATCACCGCGTGATCTTGAAATTCTCGGGCCATCACAAACAAAATCACCAATATATAATTATACTTTATTAAATTCTCCACCACAAGTTATTCATAGTAATCCATTGGCTCGATCAATATCAAGTGATGATGAATCACCATTATATAAAACAATTCCACGAAAAACATTAATTTTTCTTATATCAACATTAAATGCATCTTTTCAACCTGATTATGAATTTAGTTCATGTACAAGTCAAGATTTTAGTCGAGAAACTAATTTAGATGTATATTACTATTTTTACAAAATAGATGTAAAACGTTTTTTTTTACTTCTATATTTTAATTCTAGTTAGTTAAAAATGCTGTTGATTCACGATTAATATCAGCTATGGGTGATGCTTATCGATCATTATCACCACAATTATGGTCAATAATTGATGAAGAAATAAATATAAAAGAAAGTGAAATCTTTAGGTAAATAAATAATTATTTAATAATAATTAAATTTACTAATCATCAATTTTAATATAATAGCTATCGTCCTGATGGAACATCGGATCCATTTTCTGAAAGTGGAATTATCTGGTCATTTAATTTCTTTTTTCATAATAGGAAACTTCGCCGCGTTCTTTTTCTTACATGTCGAGCTGATTATAAAACAACAACAATAGATGATGAGAATAGTGAAGAAGATGAACCATTACAATTTAATAACTATTTGGCATTCGAAAGGTAAGATGTCATACATCAAAAAATAGCCTAAAAGTAATTCTTACATATTTTTTTTTCAAATTAAAAAATAAAGGAATATAATGAATATCTTAATTGCTTAGAATTGAAAAGTATCATTTAGTAAGAAACATAAGATTTCGATAGGAGAGAACTTACATATTGTTTATAAACTTCGTTTGATTTAATCTTTACCATTGATCGAGACAACTAAAATCTTCATTGTTTAAACATTCTGTCTTAATTGATTCTTTTTTTTTTAATGTTTTTAGTCTTATGGAGTGATCCAATATGACAAAGATACATAACAATTCATAAACTTTATTCATTTGCCTATTGCTATACTAATACATCATTTATTTGCTTTTCCGGTTCTGTACAGAAAATGCTATTTGATCATCATTTGCCGTTAATGTAGATATACTGTGAACTAATTAGTAATCAGTTTCTTTTCTTTATAGGTTTTTTTTTATTCTGATTCATTTTTTTCCGTTTGTCCTTGTCTTCTTTTGTACATTATATTAGTTATATTTCGCGCATCAAAACAAAAATATGTGTTTATCATTATATGTTAGCTTATTTTTTTTTTGTAATGTGTGCATGTAATGTTCTACATTACAAACAAAGAAAAATCGAACAAAAACATTTGTCATTTCAAACAAACATTAACATATGTAGATAGGAATGTGAATAAACATAAGCGAAAAACTAATATTTATATATAATTTTAAAATTTTTATTGTCATCTACACTAAAGAAAACTTTAATTTATTTAATAGTGATGATAATTGATTTTTCAGATATAGACAATTACTGATATAAGAGTTTTTATTTTTAATATATATAAGATGAGACAATATAGTAATAAATAAAATCAATTGATTCCAAGATCTTCAAAGAGAAATCTTCGAACTGTATGTACGATAACAATAGTAAAACTATTTATCTAATTTAATAAGTTATTCTAATTCAAAAATCGATTGAATTTGTATGTTTAATTTCATCATAGAACGAACGTACAATATTCAAATCATCAATTATTACTATATGAACAAATATCTGACTTTTTTTTATTTATAATATCAACAAATTAAGAAATCTGACAAATTTAACCAAAGGAATATATCCATATATGGATTCAAAACCACAAATAGTCTGTAGAATTTATATTAATAAAGTGAAAGAAATATAAACATTGAATTGAGATTTATCGACGAGTTGGAATCTATAATAAATAGAAATTATACTATTTCAATTAACTATATTACAATATTATACCAATCGTTTAGACGGACGACGCTTATGAATAGGATCATTGGTTTTATTTCGACCTATATCAATAACAGTATGATTATCATTATTATTTTTTCCAGTTTTAGGTGTTGATGTTACAATCTAATATTCATAATAAAAGATAAATAAATAAAATTTTGATGATCTTACTCGTGGTAATCCATTAATATGTTTAATATTTTCTATTTGAGTAAATTCAAGTGTATCTTCGTCAGCTTCATCATGACGACTTTTGCTTACATGTGATTCAACTGTTTGCTTAACAATATGTCGAAATGATTTTTTTTTAGCATTATTTTTCGATAATGTACGTTGAGGAATAACAGTCGAACCAATTGATAATGATGATACCTAAATAAATTATATTCATAATTAAATAGAAATATTCTTAATTTACCGTCTTTGGAATTGTAGTTGGTGGATTATTAACAGTTGTTGTTGCTGTGGTTGTCATATTTGATGTTCCATTATGTTGTTGTTCAATTATTTGACGAATTGGAATATCATTAATTAAAAATTGTTCATTTATATGTTCTTTTTCCCATTGTTCGAGTAAATTTAGACAAGTTCGTTCTGCTCTTGGTAAAGCAATAGCAAATCGTTTGCGTTCAGCCTGTTCTTTTACAGCGGAATAACCACGTTCATGAAAACGTGCTGCTGAAGTAGATTTTTTCTAGAAAAAAAAAAATTAAATCTTAATTAAAGATTAACAAAATTAGATCATACTTGAAATTCAGCATGTTGTTGTACAAGCAATTTCCACTGTTCAAAAGCTTCAAGTATAATTTTTCGAACATGATATATATTATCCAAACGATCATATTCTCGATCACATTCATCAAGAGTTTCAGGTGTAATATTTTCTATATATTAAAGGTATTAAATTTATTTAATAAAATAATAAAACATCTTTTTATTTTACCAAAATCAATTGAGTGACGTTCAGATATGCCTATTTGACATTGTTCGTAAAGTTCGTCAATCTTTTTCCTCATACTTTCACAATATACTTGACTAGTGGCCATTCGTTTGGCTTGTAATTGAGCTATTTCATTTTCTAACTAAAATGCATAAAAGAAAAATACAATTTACACAAAATGAAACATCACATTATAAATCAAAAGATTTCAGCAACATACATTAATTATAATTGTAAATAACAATTATGAATGATATATTTTTTTATTTTTTACATCGTCTGCACTAGACTTCAAATATGTCAGTAACTTCCAGGATTTCTTTAAAATCATTTGAAGTTTTTCTAAAACCTGTAATACATTTTAATGATCAAATAGAAGAAATTCGGCTATCATCAACACCTAGGATGATGAAATAGCTAAGTTAACGTCGATTCTTAAGAACCATGGGTCTCTTTCAATACAATTTATATATATTCTATAGTATCTATAGATAAATTCATTGGTTCAAATGAACCTAGAGAAACATTTAAGGATTCCTCCTAATCAAGTTTTTTTGAAAATAAAATTGTTTCGAAAAGTTAACTGCTTAATACATGACCAAAAAAGTTATACTCGTTCGATACAGTGTAGATCCTTTGGTTTTAGTTATAAAAATGAGGTAGCAAACAAAATTTGTTTTTCTATATATTGTTGTTATCCTTCTTCCTTATTCGATTGAATGGATTGTTCAACGCATCAGTATCCGACTACAACGAAGTCATAAAAAATTGACCCACGTTCGACACTACAGCACGCTTAGCATGTAATATCTCCATTCTACTAATCATTTTTTTTATAAAATCTGGATAAGTATGTTATAATTATCTGTATTTCATATTCTATTATTGTTGAGAAGTTTGTTGGCAACAATAATTCGATCAACAACAAATCACTATCAATTTAAAGAACAGACCTGTTTCACTGTATCTGCAGTATTATGTCGTAAAATATAAGCCGCCGAGCGTTTTGGTGGTGATGCATCATCTCTTGAAAGTTTTGTATATAATTTTTCTAATGTTCCAACAAGTGTATTAACATATTTTTCTTGTTCTTTAGATTTACATTCAAGCTAAATTAAAAATAAATAAATAATCAAATAAATTTTTATGTAATACAATATACTTCTTGAATAAGAGCTTCAATTTGGTTAAGTGCATCTAATGTTAGACATGATTCATATTTTTCATCAATTAATTGAGATATTACTGGTGAATTATCTGGTTTATAATTAAGTTGTATACATAGATCATTAAATCGAATTCGAGATGATTTGATTATTGTAAGTCGTTCAGCCTAAATTGAAGAAAAAAACATTCAAAATCTTATTTTTTTGGAAAATACAAACTTCAATTTTTTCTAACGTGTTTAAATAATTTCGTAAGCGTTCAATTCGTTTAACTAAAGTTTCATCTAAATATTTAGGAAAAAAAAATTAATATATTTCGCAAAGATATTTCAAATTACCTGTAATAATTTCCATCTGTGTTTTTGTAAGAATTTCACATAAGAAACGTTCATGTTGTGTTAATTGATCTAATTCTTTAACATATTTTTCTTCTTTTAAATCTAATTCTTGATGTTTTTTTTCAATAAATATTTCTTTTTGTTTTAGTTTCATATTTTCAAATTCTTCCTTTAGAAATAAAAAAAAAGTATCCTTTGTTTTTTATTATCGTATAACAAAATTTTAACTTACATTAATATCGTTTTCGAATCCTGTTCGACTTAATCGATGTTCATATTCACGTAATGTTTCAATTAATAATTGTTCACGCTTTTCTATATCTATTGATTTTTTTGTTTTTATACGATCTAATACAAACTTGAAAAAAAAAATATCAAATAACATTCATTTTATTATTCATAATTAATTTAAATAACAAACTTGTGAAAATTGTTCAACTTTATTATTTCTTTTAAGTAATTGTTCATTATTGAAACCAAGTTGTTTTATCCATTGATGTGTCCATCGATCAATCATTAATGAATCAATCGGTAGAGTTTCTGACATTATTTTATCTAAAAAAAATTATAGTTCATCATTTAATGATCATCAACAAATAGACACATAAACAAAAAAAACATGATTTCTTTTCTATTTAAATTTTAAGTTGATTGAATACGTAAAAGAATATGATAAAGTAATCGAGGAAAAAATCGACGAAGATAAATTAAAATTGATGCCATATGACCAACATAAATTTCATATTCTCTATTTGAAATACCATAGAGTATATCATATGCACATACAGCTGGATCAGTTCCTTTATCAGTTTTTGGATCCATTTTTCCATGTAATAATCCATTACCTGTTAAAGCATTTTGTGAAACTTCTGTTCGAATAAAACCTGGACAAACAATCGTAACATCAATATGATCATGAGTATGTTCTAATCGAAGAGAATCAAAAAATCCATGTAATGCATGTTTAGAAGCTGCATATGATGAACGTAATGCTGTACCAACATAACCTGTTGCTGATGTTATAACAACAAAATGTCCTTTTTGACGTTCAATAAAATGCTAAACATGTTATATTTAATATAAATAAATAAATAAAAAAACATTCTATTTACTTCTAGAACTGTTTTAGTTAATGTAATTGTACCCAAAAAATTAATATTCATTAATCGTGAATCAACTTTATATATCGTATCACGAATAAGACTTCGTTGTGATATACCAGCATTATTAATTAAAACATCAATATGACCAAAACGTTCAAGAACAAGATCAACTTTTGATTTAAAACAATCATATTGTAATTCAAGATCAAGTGGTACAACAAGACAATGTTCAATATCAAGTTGAAGTTCATCAGCAAGTTTACGTAATTCTTGTTCTCGTCTTGCTGATAGAACAAGACGTGTAGATGGTGAAAGATGAGTTAATTGTTTGGCAAGTTCACGACCAATACCTGATGATGCTCCTATAACAATAGAACTTTACATATATGTTTCAAATATAATTATTTTCAATTTTAAACTGTAAAAATATATTATTAAATACAAATCCTTTTGATGAACAAACATATTGTAAGGTAATATGATTAAGATAATTAGTGAGGATAATAGTTGCTACAATCAGTTCCGAGATTTCTCGAGAAGAAATTCTTTTAAGTTTTTTAAATGCTCTGAAGTTTTCTCTTCTACAATATCCCATACCATATTTCTTTTGTAACAGCTAGAATCAAATCTGTATGTCTACATATTATTTCGATCTCTCCAAAGAATCAAAACACTATCGAAACAATGCCCTATTTGAATGGTATTAATTTTGTAAAATAAGCTAAATTTTGCAGATATAATACTTTCTAAACGAAAGAAAATACAGCACAAACTATTCATTAGTGACAACCTCAAAGAAATTTACATAAAGTTTTTCATATACAAAAAGATAATTTTGATTTTTTTTTTCAACCAAACATTTACATCTACATATCAAATAATTTGAAAAATCTATTTTTACTTACCAGTAATCCACACAACTTTATTTTGAAAATAGTTCTCAATATTATCTTGTAAAGGAAATAGCCAATATGCAACCAATGCAATAATACCAAAATAAAGAAAAATTTGAAAAAGAATTTCCCAATACATTTTGTTTTCTATAAACAATAACATAATGGCACATGATTAGTTCTTGTTTTTACTTCACAAAAAAAAAACACATTTAAACAAAGAAAAATTCTTTTTTGTTTACAAAAAGAAAAAACAGAAAATAAATTTACATAAAGATAAAGCAAATGTATTTTAAGAATTAAGTTTATCTATAATTAACTGAATTTGATTAAGATCAGTTGTTAATTGATCAAATGAATTTTTTATTGTATTATATTGTTGATTATTTTCTTTTAATTTTTTATTACTACGTAATTGAAGAAATTTATTTATACGTTTATTATTATTATTTAATAATAATTTTTGTTTATGAATTTTTTTTTGTTGATAATAATTAAATTTCCATAATGAAAAATATTTTAAATAAAGATAATGTTCACGTTTTTGTATAAATTGTTTTTTAAAAGCATTTTCTAATAATATTTTACGTAAATTCATTTCTTCATTTGATTCAATAACAATTGAATGTAATTCTTCATGTAAAAAATTTTCAAAAAATAAATTTGATAAAAAAAATATTTGTTTTAAACGATCACGTTTTAAATATCGTCGATATTTTATTATATCTGTTGTTTCTTTAATAGTTAAATCATATTCAGTCATTAATTGAATTCCAGTTAAAAATTCAAGTAATTGTTCATTATTTAAAAAATGATATTTTATTTGTAATTCATTTAATATTAAACGTTCTTCTTTTGCTTGATTTGTATTTTCTAACCATATGAAAAAATATTTTTTTCTTAAATATTTTTTTCGTCTACGTTCATTTTGTTCAATTAAAGTATCATTTAACATTTTTTGAGAAAATTCAACATTATTATAATAATCATTAGCTATTGAAGTTATTTCATCAAGAAGTAATTCATTGAAAATTGTAATTGTTTGACTTGTTAAATTATTCCATTGAGAAATTAATTCACTATAACAAAAAAAGAAGATAAATAGTTTTAATGATGAATTATAACAGTTTGTTTTTTCCATTTATTTACATACTATTTTCTTCTCAAGATAAACCGTGATCAAAGTACTCTGTGTAGATCTCTCCAGTGAACTTTATGAGTATTCAAGAAAAATTTTTAATTTAAGTTTACATATAAGCAAACGACATGTCGAATATTGACAGACAGAACTAACTGTTTCTCAATTGATAAAACAAACAAAAGAAAATTAAAACTAGTCTATTTACGGTATTTTTGTATCACTTTTTCATTCTATACCATCTTGAATATTATCCTAATAGTACTGAAAGTATAACGAGACTGTAGAATCAGAGTTTCTAGTGTTTCTTGCCTCTAAAGACTTTCAATTAAATAGAATTTAGTGACGGTTCAATATAAAACCAAAGAGAATATAAACAAGCTACGTTATATCCTTTATTCTCAATTTTTAATATTATTATCTATATCATCCGAGATATGTAGGCATTAGATTAATTCTCAAATGATACTATATAATTTATTAATATGACAAACAATTTATTGATATCATTCACATAAAATGTTTCAGAAATTATGAAACAAATCCAAGTTTTATAGATGATCTATTCGTTAATTCTTGAATATTTGAACAACTCGAAAAGCTTTACGTCATCTTTGGTAGATGTAAAAATATATTTCGATTACTTTCTAATACTAAACATAAACAGATCTATGAATGAAATCGAAACTTTATATTATTTTTAATTGAATTATAATTAGTTTTAAAATTCTTTTTTTCTTACTCAAAGATATTATAAGTCGTTTCTTGAATGAATGAATTAATTGTTTGTTCACATAATTCATCAGCAAATGTATCTATTGAATTCGTTGATAATCGACGAGCAACAGGAGGTGGTGCTGGTGGTTGTACGATTGGTTCAGGTATTTTAGATAATGGTTGTGGAATGGAAACAGGTGATGGAGTTGGCTGAACAGATATTGGTAAATGATGAATGGTTTTTGCTGGAAAATGTTCAGTTGAAAATATTGATTTTGTTACTGATGGAATTTGAGATGGCGGATTGGATAACTTTGTTTGGAAAGATGATTGAGTAAAAATATTTGTTGTACTTAAAAAGAAAATTTATTAATTAGCTCTTTGACGAGCAAATTTTGGATGGTTAAATTTCTGTTGAAAACGAAAATTATTAATAATCTTCTTCCGAATTCCCTATGGAAGAAACAAACAAAAGTTGTTTCTTGATCTCGAATAACCATCAAATAATTTCACGTATCCAGTATCATCGTTCTTTCTATTAGAGTTACAGTTCTTAGTTTATTGAAACATATGTTCTATCGCCTGTGAAAGAGTTAAACACGAAAAAAAGGAGAAGAATTTTACGTTGTATGTGGAATTGGTGCTGAATTTGTAGTAAATCCTTTAAAACGAAATGATGATGATGGTGTTGTAACTGTCGTTGTAGCAGTAGTGAAAATATTCGTAGACGGAATTGGTCGCGTTTTAATTAGCTAGAAAAGGTATAAAGTATTAAGTAATTTTTTAATAAAATAATTATTTTTTATTACAAATGCATTTTCTGTTGTTGTTACTGCCACTGATCGCAAAAAACTTGTAGAATGTGGACGTTTAGGAGGTAATATTGATTGAGATTTCGCTTGTTGTTGTTGTTGTTCTGGTATTATTTTTTGTGAAATTATTGATGCTATAATTTAGAAATAAGAAAATAAAAATAAAAAAAGAATTATTTCTTTTTTTTTTTATAAATTTTTATTTACTTAATCCATCTGAATCAATAGGTAATTTTCCAATAAAACATCCTTGAAGATCAAAACTATCTTCAATATTCATATCAGCAATAATAACTGGTATGTTTAATTTTCCACTTATAATCTTTAGAAAAAAAAAAACAAGAAAATTTTATCTTTAATAAAAATTTTTGTTTTTAAAAAATAATTTACATCTTTTAAATTTCCTTGATATTTTGATTTAATTAATTTTTGAGATAATCTATTTATTGGTTGTTGTTTACTTTGAATATCGAATGATGGTATAATAAAACATGGTGAATTTGTATTTAATACTGTATGTCCAAGTTGTTCAAGATAATCTTTTGTTTCATCATCATTATCCAGTCCAAGAATATCTGTTAAATCAGATAAACGAAATTCATCATTAGGACGTGCTGATGATATAAGTGAATTAAGACGTTTTAAACGTATTATATTAAAATATCGATGAAGTAAACATGATTGTAATAATGTTGCATTATTGTCAATAAGTGAAAAAAATTTTGTTGTATTATTTATTATTAATGATCGATGAATATTTAATGCAATTTTTATTTCAGATTTTTCAGTTATATCTTGTATTAAATGACGAATACGTCTAAAATAATAATTATTATAAAAATCAGTTAAATAAACAAAATTTTAATAATTAATTTTTATATATTATTATACTAAAAGTAATATGAAAATACGTACAATAATGTTTCATTATCATCTTTTAAATTAATTAATAACATGTAGGATGAAAATTCTGCTATATTTTGTAATGATTGAATATTATTTTGTTGTTTATGTGATAAATAACATTCATGTAATTGATTTAAACAATCAATTAACATTTTATCATTTAATTTATGATCGAATGCATCACTTGAATATTCAGATAAAAATGCTGAACAAAATATATGAAAACGTGCACATTGTTCAAGAATTTCAATAGCTATTTCATCACGTAAATGTTGTTGAGTTAATTCCTAATAATTAAAAAAGAAAAGAATTTAATTTTATATAAAAACAAAAATTTTGTTTAAATAAATTAATTTACTTTTCGAATAGCTCGTAAACGATCCCATAAAAAATTATACCAATCACCTTGTTCACGTTCTTGATCAAATTTATCCATGATATTTGTGATTAAATAATTCATTGTATGTAATAAAACAGGACCTGAACGAAGATCATATGGAGATGGCATAGCCTATATCAAAAATAAATTTAAAGTTTTTTATTTTTATTTTTGGAAAAATTTCAACAAACTTGATCAGCCGATGCTCGTGAATATTCAGTAATCATCAGAGAGTGACTCAACTAAAAAGAAATATTTTGTATTTAATACAAAAAAAATATTATTTTATTTTTTAAATTAAATATTACAGATCGAGAATCTAGATCAAATTCATATGCTTTATATAGACGTTGATATTCGCGAGTAAGTCGTTCTCGTTCACAACACATATCCGGACATAAACCAGTACGTTGAGCAGCAATTGCATCAAATGATGAACCCTTATTAATTTCGATATCTTTTAAAAAGAGAAAAACAAAGTAATATTTTAAGAAAAACTGTTAAGTTTTTAAAAAATCTTACATTTTCTCCAGATTTCATCACGAAGATCTAATGATTTAATTCTTTCTTGAAATGTTGATGCTCGACGCTCTTTAAGTTGAGCTATAAGTGCAGCTAATTGATCACTCATTTAAAAAATAAGTTTCTTATTTAAATATTTGTGAAACAAGAATGATGAGTAATGAAATATCTTCAAAAAAACAAAATTGAAATTCTAATTTGATATCATTATATTGTATGAAACAAACAAAGGTAACTTATTGAATCTGTTCGATTTGTTATATACAATAACCAGTGATCATATACTTAAAAATTAGTCAATCATATTATATATTAATTAATTAAAATCATAGGATTTAGTAAGTTTTTTTCTTGTATAAAGATCAAATTAAACTTGATGACAGATATATTTCATAATATTTCGTTAGTTTTATGAAATATAATCAAAACTGATAAAAGCGCCCTCTCTCATAGATATGCGAATTTGGTACAGGAATGACTTCTTCTGTTTCACGGGATATTTTAAACAACTTCAGAATATTTTATTATAGATAACCATCACATGACTGCTCATCAATCTCTGTGTCATTAATCTATTTAAGTTTTTTTTTGATCAATAAATATAACATGTTGATTAACATATCAAGAAATATATTAATAGTATATGTGAAATAAAAAAATCTTATTCTATTAATTGATTCATTAAAGTATGTTTAAAATTAAATCAAAATTAACAATTACTGACATTGATCTTTTGAAAATACGAAATATTTTCTTTTTGAATTGTCGAATATTTCATTAGTTTTAATAAACAAATAGAAGAAATTAATCGCTATAGAGATAAAAGTTTATTTTCTGTCTAGTATTATCATGATAAATCTAACGGGGAACCTTTCCAAATTATAAAAATATTTCGAGCTAAGATTTCTTTCATTAAATAGGCTTCATCACGTTTAGACAAAATCTAAAATGATTGGTTTCTATGGCTCTTTCATCTCAAATTACGATCATTTTACTAAATTTTTGATGTATGACAGTTTAAAAAAATATCTATTTCTTCAAGAACTATTATCTCAGAGAGAAAATATTTATTTTGGCTGAAACTTTCGATAGATCTTAAAGTTATAGGAAAAAATTTCAACATTTGATTTTGTATGATATATCTTGTCATAATCTAAAAATTCAAGAAAATGACTATAGTTCGAGAAGAAAGAGCTAATGAAAACAAATCATTCTAGACTTTGTCTAATCTTGATGGAACGTATCTAATGAAGAAAATCTCATCTTAAAAGTTTTTTATAATTTGGAAAGGTTTCCTCATAAGACTTTTATCTTTGTATAAAGTTATTTTCTATTTAAAGAAAAAGGACAGAAAAGATACAAAAAAAAAGAGAGAAAAACGTATGGACTACTTTAAAAGTTACTGCTTAAATGAATATGTACTACGTGCAATTGATGAGCTCGATACTTGTGGACTAAGTGAAAGACGTGGAACCAGTTGTTGAGAAGGTTGTACTGGTAACGTTGTTATTGTAACACGAGGTACTTTAATATCATTTAAACGATGACCACTATTACCATTTTGTGAAAATCCAGTAAGATCATCTCTAGTATTACTCATCTGTTGATAGCTACTAACAGGACGTGAATCACATGATGATGAATGTTGTTGTTGATTATGGTTATAATACGGATGATGTGGATATGAACGTGATGGTGATGTATTATGTTGTAGAATAGATGATAATACTTCATTTTGATCACCACTACTATCCGAATGTTTTAAACATACACAACGAGACCATTTGCATATAACTACGATAATAATGACAAATACAACAGAAAGAATACCAATACATAAACCAATAAAATCACGTGTCAATGGTGTTTGACTTGAATCCAACGTTTCTGATGGGTCGAAATCGGACACTAACAAGTATAAATAAATAAATAATGAATTAATCATATGATCTTACTTCTTTATACTTTGCTTTTGTCACAAAGTTGTGATGAAAAGCATCGTTAATAGATGAAAGAAAAAAGAAAATTGTACACGTCTACAAGTTGGCCTCTTTGTTTTCCTCTCTTTCTATGATATATCATATCAAACAGATGGAAGGCATGGTTCATCATTTATTTATTTTCTTTTTCTCTTTCACTGATCATATATACGTGAAAACAAATGACAAATAACAAAACAAAAAAAAAATTAAGAAAAGAAAATTCTTCCAAATGAATCATCGTTTTGTTGGTTTAATACCGAGTGTTGCTGCACGACTATAAATATCATGAACAGCAAACGGTGAAGATCCAGCAAGATAATCTTCATCGAGTACATTTCGTTTCATCAGTGATTTTTTTGTTGGTCGATTTTGTGGTCGTGGTTGACCTTCAACACGTATTGGATTATTTGAATGTTTACCACCACGAGGCAATGGCATTGATTGCTAAAATCAAATCATATATATTTCTATATATATATGTACGATTTTATTATAGACTTAAATATACATACACGAGGTTTTGGTCGATAACGACCAGTTAAATGATAATGACGTTGACCAGATGAATCAATACTAATACTGGCACGTTGTAATGATGGATTACCACATTCAGGACAGAATTGTTTAGTCATTTGACGAGTAACACTATATACAAATAGTTTTCAATAATATTTCTACAATATCATAATACTCACCCTGGACAAACACGACATTTTAGTACATAACTACGAGCTGTTCGAATGAGAAGACCATCAACAGAAAGGACGGGAAGACCCATTTGAATAAGAACATTCTTGAAAGAATATTATTTGTAAAATATTAAATAATAGATAAATATATATATATATATATACCTGCATTGAAAAATCAGTGGTAATACAAGCAACAGGTAATGTTTCATGTATTGTTTCGTTGTAGTCTAATACTCCATTGTCTAAAGCTTTTGATTTAACATTTTTAACATTTGATGGAGTAATCCAACCTTTATAAGAAAAAAAAACCAGAAAAAAAGGTAGCTTGAATAAGTATATCGAAGTAGAGTTTCTTACCATCATCATCATGACCAAGATGAAGATCATTTATTGATTCTGTAACATGATCATTATCATTTTCAAGTGCTGTAACAAATGATTGAACATCTTCATCATTATTTTCCTCTTCACCTTCTTCTTCCTCTTCTTCTTCTTCTTCTGCGTCATTATTTTCTACTATTTTTTCTTCATTTTCATCTTTATTTTCATTCGTCGGTTTTTCCAATTGATGTTCCCCATTGTCTTCCTATAAGCAAAACTCAATAAACATAAATCATTACTTTAGATTATTTAATCTTTTACTTCATTTTTTGGAAAAATAAAACCAGCTAATTTAATACCACCATTACCAAATGATGTTGTTGCACTTGGTATCATAGTCTATATTTTTAAATATAACAAAAAAAATTTTTCGTTGATTCTTCTTTTTTTTTCTTTTAGAATTTACATTTATTTTTGGTTCTAAATTGAGATTATCTGTACCAACATTTTCTGTATAAAGTTGATAAGTTAATGCTAATAATCGAAGATCAACTGCTGATAAAAATGCGTAATCACCAGTTTTCTTAGCAAAATTTGTTACTAATATAAATAAAAAAAATAAAGTATTTGTTGAAAATACAATGAAATAAAAAAAAAAAACTTACCAAAACGAATTGCATCAGTACTTGGTTCTTTGAATTTCAATGTATAAAGAACAACATTGAGTGATTCACGTGTTTTTATATCACGTATTTCTTTTACAACATCTTCGACAGTGTAAACAACATCAGTTAAATTCTAATAATTAATTATTAAATAAGATTTTTTATTAATATCATTAGTTTTATAAAAGAAGATAGTACATTGCATCCAAAGAACAATTGTGTCATCTATAACAATTTTTTTTCTCAACTAATTTAGTTTTTCAAAGAGTATCGTTCTGTATCTGAAGTTGGTTTAATCCATTACTATTTAGCAGAGATATAACAGTACACTATAGAATATATTGAACTCATATGTTTTAGAAAATCAACAATTGTTTCTAATTATAGAAATTTTCTTAAAATTATAGAACGTACATGTAATGGTGCTTGTCGAATGAATGCACTTGAATCGACAACTAAGTGATTAACACGTTTATTAGTATTATTATTATTGGATGTACTCATCTAAAAAAAGCAAAATATTCAAATCAATAAAGCTATCAGTTGAGAACAAAAAAAAAGCAACTATTCAGATCAATAAAGCTATCACATAATAACAAAAAGAAAGAAAAAAGCAAAGTATTGCAAGTATGAAAATAATATAAAATAAAGTCTAACACAGATCTTTTTTATCTATTAGAATTCATAAAGTTTTAAATGCGTCATATAATTCACAATAAGTACACGTCGTGTACCTAATAAACATGCATTATATGCATTATAATCAACAATTTCATTTGAACCATTTTGATAAATTATTCGCATTAATTTCGTTTCCCAATTCATAAATAAATACATATTATTATGAAATGCCATAATTAAACCAAGATATGGTTGATTAAATCGATCAAATGGTGTACCCATATGAATACGTTGAAATGGAAAGAAATTATACAAATCTAAATGCCATCTTTGAGTTCGTTTATTTTGTATAAGTATAGCTAAATGTTGATCATTTGCACGTATACAACAAATATTTTCATCTAATGGATCTTCAATAATCGATGTTATTAATCTTGAATGATCTAATAAAAATGTATCAATATTATATGTCCATATATCAAGAGATCTATCATTTAATATAAATAATTTATTTTTATATGTTGTTATTGATATAAAGTGAATATTTTGATTAATTAATGATATTTTTGATAAAATTTCAACTTGACTACTTGATGGATAATGAACAAATAAAGATTTACGACATAAAATAAAAAATCTTTCCATTGTTGATGACCATATTAAATCACATAATTCACCATATATATCCGTTGATTGTAAACGTGTTTCATCATGTTTTGTACCATCAAAATTATAAATAACAATACGATTTTTCCAACCAAGAAATATTTGTTGATTATTAGCTGCCATATAACCATAAGTTGAATCAAGTTTAATATCATGTGAATAATTCCATTGTATTGATTTATCTTTATAAATAAAACAAAAATTCTTATAGATATTTTTTTTTATACAAATCAAATTTTATACCTATTGCATTTGTTGATAAACTACATTTATTTACTATTTGATTTAATTCTTTAAGGCTTATTTGATGTAATGTTTTATTAACATGTTGAATTTCTTTATCTAATTGTTCGATTCGTTGTGATAATTCTGTAAGATCATGTTCAGTATGATTTTTTGAATGTTGTTTATTATCAAGATCTCTTCCAAGTATACTATGGTGTTGTTTTAATTCAGATTTATATGTATTAAATGTTGATAGAATTTTTTCTTTAACATATTTTGTATGTTGATGAATTAATTCAATCATATCACATTCCCATTTATCAATATATTCTAAATTTTGATTAATATTTAATTGTGTAAATGATTTATCATAAATATCTTTATGTCGTTGAATTAATTGTTCAATTTCATTTGTTAATTGTTTATAATGTTCAATTAAATGATCAAAACAAAATAAATCTTTACATCCAATACACTTTGCTATATGTAAATTTTTTTTTATGTCATCATGACATAATTTACATGAAAATATTTTATCTGAATTATTTTCTACCATTAGTCTGCAAGAAATATTAGAATTAAAATTACAACAAATGTATTCTGTTTTAAATTTTTTTTTGTTTGATATTAGTAGATAAAATTTGAAAGAACGTACATATGCATATTACGAAAAAAAAACAAAAACAAAAACAAACGACAATCAACTAATAATCGACTAGGTCAATGTATGTTATTACTTAGTCAAACTCGCTACGAGAATGAATTGCATATCAAATAAAAGTATTTTTCACTCTCATACGGATAATCATAATAATAAAATCTGTAGGAAAAAAAAACACATGGAAAGTTAAACAAAAACAAAAATAGAATCATCAAAAGAAATAAATAAAACCTATAAATGCGGAAATGTATGATTTGTTTCTATATATATATATATATGTATATGTATATATCGTGTATTCAATGTTAATTTATCAATCACTGAGTGTATCGCTATTATTATCTGATGATAAAGGACCATCACCAGGTGATTTTTCGCCAGAATTTGCTCCTGCTCCATTGTCTTCTGTTCGATTAGCGGCATTTGGTGATTCAAAATGTGCGTATTGTTTAGCCGATTGTTTTGCTTTATCTTTATCTTTTTCTTGTTTTCTCCAAAGAACAATTTCCTAAAAAAAAAAAAAAGAAAAAATAAATATAAAATTTCAATAAAATAAATAAATGACTTGTTGCTTAAAATAACGTCGTTCTTCTTCATCAATTAAAACAAGATTAAGAAAATATCGAACAGAAAATTTTCTTTGTACATCTTTCATTGTTGGTGTTAAATCATAACCCGCTAAAAATAAACGAATTGGAATGCTTTCACCTAAAACAAAAACAAAAACAGCAATTAAAATTTATCGAATTTTTTATTTTACCTCGAACTGGTGCACCATCCATTATTTCATATTTAGCAATTGTTTCACTTTCAGCATATACATTTTGTCCAGTGCCAGTATTTTCTTTTTTTAAAATAGCTATTTCCATATGTTTTATTTTAATACGAACAAGTAAAAAATATATTTTGCCAACAATAACATCTTTTAAATGATATTTTGATTTATTATATTCAAATTCAATATGTAAGCAATCTTCAATGCCAACTTCCATTTTAATACTATTATTTATTTCGGGATATTGTGCTAATTGTTGAACACATATATCACGTTCAAAAACATTATTAGAAAAACGTTTTATAACAGTTAAACGAAGAAAATATCTATAACAAATTATTTTTAATTAATAATAAATTTTTTTTTCTTTTAAAAACGAGAAAAAAAATAATTACCTTAATTTAACATTAATACCAATATATGATTCATAAGGTTTTTCAACACTTCCAAAAGCAAAATCTAGAGATGTACTTTCGGTTAAATCACCAGGAAGTCCAAGTAATTTTGATAGACTTACAAATTCATGAACAGTACTTCGATCATTGAGCATTTCTGAAAATCAAAAAAATCAATTATAATAAATGAACGGCAATAGTTTATATTTGAAAATATAATGATAAAATTCAATAAATACAGTATGATTTCTACTAATGAACATTCTTAGATCCGATAAACCGATCTTGGTCGAAAATCTATCCATGTAATATGAATAGTTCTCTGGTAATCTTTCGTGTTATGATAAATATTTTAATATGACTAGACATGTACTATGTGTTTTTTTTGACCTCGTCTGGCAGCTGTTTATCGTGCATGACAATTAAATATATTGTATATAAGATTTGACTACTGTGCGTGTCAAAAAAAGAATAATATTAAAAGATAAGTTTATTTTTGTAAGAAAAAATGTAATTAATTCATGTAAATAAGAATGATAATTATGTGTCAAAATGCCGATTAACTGAAAAATATAATGTTTTATCTGATTTTGTAGGAAATTTTTTCCAAAATATAAAAGAATATTTAAATAATTATAAAATAAATACTAACCAATTTGTCCAATAAATTCCAATCGCATGCCTTGATGTTCTACTTTGCTGTTTTTTTTTAATTTAATTTGTACCTAAATAAATTATAGATAACAAAAAATCCAATTAAATATATTTTAATCTTACTGTTCCATTAACATCTTCACCATCATAATAAATATATTGTAATGCTCGTTTATTTTCATCAATTTTGACTTCAACCTGTTTTCTTTGACCATGAGGATCAAGTATAAAATCAACATCAATTTTTGATCCTAAACCTAGCATATCCATGATGAAGTTATCTATAAACGTAATATACATTAAAAAATTTATTCATAGGAAATTATTTCAATAGATTTTTTTTTAAAATTTATATAGAATAATCAGATAATTATAAAAGACATATATAAACCTCGTATTAATAAAAATAATTTTTATCTATAAATCAATCAATATTTCGTCATTCGTAATAATCATTTATTTCCTTATACGTATCTTATTGAATAAAAATCTAAGCATACTACTAAGTAATACTTTTTGCTTCTTCTTAAACTTTAATAAAATTTATATTTAAATCATCAAAAGAAGATTCTTACTCTTTTACTACAAACCGATAATGAAACTCAATGTATCAAAGAATAAATAGTAGAGACATCTTAAAGTAGTATATGAGTTCGCAAAAAAAAAAAAAAAAAAAAAGAATACATTATTATCTTTCACTCACGCTTGTTGAATCTAATTCTTGGATTGGTTTATTTAAAAACCAATGAAATATTTTTATAAATAAATCTATTCATAAAATATTATAATTTATACTTATTATAATTTACTATAAAATATAAAAATAAAAACAATAGATTAGATTTTATTAAAAATAATTCAATGATCTATTTTGTTGTTGTCAAGGAAAATCATTCGTCTCCATTGATTAAAAGAACGATAAGAGAAAAATAAATTCTCAATTCAACTCTTTTTTCTTTCCTTTTAGGCTTTATAGATTTTAATAGTAGCAACGGTAATGATGGCGATAACAACGACAAAATAACTAATCAACCTAAACAAACGACAAACAATATAACAAAAAAAAAACTACAATCATGAATAATAATCCAATACGTCCACCATTATCACCAAAAGATTCTGCAGCAATGCTTGCTCATTTACAAAAAATGAATCCACAAATGTTTGCTAATCTTCAAGCAGCACGTCCAGATCTTATGGAAACAGCAAATGAACATTTATTGGCTGCAGCCACTGCTGCTGCTGCTAATTCAGGTAGACATGGGCATGGACATGGAGGACATGGGCATTCACATACTCATTCTCCATCATGTGGACATTCTCAGTTAAATATGCATTTTTCTCAACCTGTTCCTGAACCACCTCCACCACCATCAGCTGCAGATATGAATGCTGTTCAAGCTGTACAATATAATGAAATGGAACGAGTTAAAGAAATAATTGAATCAGGTCAAGCAGATGTGAATACACCGGATAATGAAGGGTGTTATTTGTTACATTGGGCATCAATTAATAATCATGTAGAATTAGTAAGATATTTAATTGCAAAAGGTGCCGTAGTGGATATTAAAGGTGGTGATCTTCAATCAACACCATTACATTGGGCATGTATGTAGAATTATTATTTATATAGAAAGTGATATCATTAAAAAAATAATTTATATTGTTTTATAGATAGATTCGATAAGATAAACTATATATTTATTGTATATTAAAACTAGGGAAATATAATAATGAAAAGTTATGCAATAGAATTGATCAAGATTTTACTTTAGTAAATATTTAACTTACTACTCGAAGATTGTTCATACATGATCAATTCATTCTACTACATGTGTTGAAGTTTTTTTTCGAATGTTTATTGATTAAAATTTTCTGCATTTTGTCTGTACACTATTTAAGAGCTATTTTACCAGATTAAGTATATATTGTCACACATAATTACAACACACTTTGATGCTTTCAGTATTACTTCATTGATAAAAATTTTTCGATAATAATTGACTAAATATTAGCAAATAACAATGTGATATCATTCTATATTTACTTCTAGCATACGAAGTTTGTCTAATTGTCCTTAAAAAAGTTAAAAACTAATGTTTTAAAAAATGAGAATATGATGTTTAACAAAATTCCATTAACTGACTTTCTTCTATTCATTGTATTGAGTACTGTAACTAAGGCAATGAAATTTTTAATAGATGATTATTGAAAAAAATTCTTTCTGTACACAAGCTAAAAATGACTCATTGTACTTGAATAATCTTGAATATAGTTCAAATATTTGCTCAAGTAAAAACGTGTTTAACTGTATCCTGTGGATTTTTTTCTAGAACCACTATTACTTTTAATGTACTATAGGTATTTATTTATGGAAGAGAAATATTTATCGATATTTTCATGTTTATTTATACTTTAAAACGAATAATACCTATAATGCATTCATTATAAGTTTTCTTTAAGAAGATTTCAACCCCCTATTCCGACCTAAAATTTTGAATTTTTATGTTTCATATAGATTTAAACGTTCTGTATTTGTTGAGTATATTTCAAGAGGCGAAACCATGTTTTTGTATGTAAAAGAACTGAAAAAAAATCCTATTTTATGCTGAAAAGGTCAAAAGCTACAACTTTCTTTATAATTTTCTCTAAATGAAAATTTTCAAACAATAAAATAAAAGTTTTCTTCTGCTTACTCCTACATAATATGATCGATTGAGCTTAAACTTTTTTAATGAGTACTTCGATAAAATTGGGATATGTGTGTTTCTTTTTCTTTTGAAAATCTTGTACCTATGATTCTATTTGTCACAGAAAAAAATTGCCATTCTCAAAAAAATGGTGAAGATATTTGCGAAGAAAGAGAAACGTCAGTCCATTTATGGCTTTTGTACTCATGATTTTCAAGAAGGAAGGATTTTTAGTCCATGACAAATTTTTCTCTATACATTGAGATCTATCTAATCTAAAAGTTTGAAAAATTTCCATTAAATTGTTCTAATTATTGTTACTATATTCAATTCTCTTATATTTTAGGTCGTCAAGGTTGTGTTGAAACATTTTTTGTACTTACTGATAATGGGGCATCAATAGATTCGACAGATATTAATAATATACAACCAATTCATCTTGCAGCACAATATGGTCAAATAAAAATTCTTGCTTATTTACTTGGTTCTGGTATTGATGTTGATTGTCGTGATGCACGAGGTTTTACACCATTAATATATTCATGTCTTGGTCCACCACAAAATTATGTTCCGATGCCAAATGCAACACATGTTTGTTGTACACAATTTTTAATAACATTTGGTGCAAATGTTAATTATCAAGAACCAACACGTTATTATACTCCATTACATTTTTCAATAAATAGTCAAAATCCAATAAGTTTTCATGTTTTACTTAAAAATCCACAAATAAATCTTCATTTAAAAAATATTGATAATCTTGATCCATTACCATTTGCACGTTTAAGACAAAATTTAGATGCTTTTACAACACTTGAAGAACGTATAAAATCAAGTAAAATAGATATAAAACCAAAATATTTTCAACGATATTTTACAAATGAATATATTCGAAAATGGTTAACAAGATTTTTTATGTTACTTGTTATGACATTAATTGGTTTATCAGCTAATTCATATCAATATTCTTATTTGTTACGTATATTATCTCCAATAATAATAATTATTATTTTAATACAGATATTTAATTATTATGTATTCGATACTTATGCAAGAGATAATTTTGCTTTTTCATATGTTTTATCATCAACATTACTTATGTATATAACTTATTTGATTTATATACAAGATAATCGATGGACATTAGCACATATTTGTTATCATTTATTTACATTTTATGGTCTTTATTGTGTTTATTGTATAAAAAAATATAATCCTGGATTTTTAAAACAACAAACAATGACTATTGATGGAAATAATTTAACAAAAGAAAAAATTTGTATTGCATTTGCTCGTGATCCAAGATGGACATTAGATCATTTTTGTGTTACTTGTCTTATACGTCGACCATTAAGATCAAAACATTGTCCGGTTGATGGAACATGTGTTGCAAAATTTGATCATCATTGCACTTGGTAAAAAAAAAAATTTTCATAATTAATAATTTAAATTTTTATTTTCTTAAAATTTATTTATATAGGCTTGATGCATGTATTGGTGGACGAAATTATTTTTATTTTATTCGTGTATTAACATTTGGTACAATGGCACTTATGTTATGGATATATCAAGCAATTCATCTTATATCTAGTGATACAGAACAATATACTTTAAAATATTTATTTACAGAAGTATATGATCCTTGGTTTATTTATATATTAATATTAACAACATTTAATACAATTTGGGTTGCATTAATGACAACATTTCATATAATAAATTCAGTATATTTAGGTGTAACATTAAATGAACGTTTAACAGGTTTTCGTTATAGTTATTTTCGTGATGAAAATACAGGAAAATTTTTTAATCCATTTCGAAATCAAATATTAAAAAATTTTCTTGAAACATTTGGTTTATTTCGTTTAATGACATTTTGTCGATATACACGCATTGACTGGTCTCAAATTTATGATATTAATCAAATAAATGAAACAAAATTTAAATAAACATTTATCTATATGTGTTTGCGTACTCTTTTTTTTAAAGGATGATTATTTGTGTGTCTATTTTGTAGCATGTCCCATTTTTTGTATTTTGTTCTGTTAAATATATGTTTGTTTAACATAAGAATAAGATCAAAATCTAGTAATTATCTAATTGTATTGAGAATATCTTTCTTGAATAGTTAATTGAATAATATTTGCATAAAATAAACAAATAAATAAGAAATAAAATAAAAATATTTTATATATAATATTGAATGCAAAATAAGAACAAAAAAAAATTTTTATAAGGAGAACAATAGCTAAATATTAATTTAATGTTCTTAATAAAAGATTAATTTATTTAAAATAAAGTAAAGATGAATGTGACAATACACCATTTTGATATTATTTCAGACAGAAATAATGAGACATTTCAACTAATAAACTAACAAATATTTTATTAGAAATTAAAAAATAAAAATATTTTAGTGAATAATGATTCATTATCAATATCAGACGATGATCGAATTGCATCAATTCCAGTTAGTGAATATACAATATGTATTGAAGAATTGTCAATTGAACTCTTATCATGTTGTTCATCATCAATATGTTGAAAATGTATTTATCTTTATTTATCAACAAATATATGTGAAAGTCGTATTCGTATAATATGTCCATCATATTCACATATATTTACTCGTGAAGAAATTTTATTTAAACGTTTTTATGCTGATATTAATGGTAAAGCAGATATAAAAACATGTCTACGTTGTTGTTCAATAAAACAAATTGGTAAAAATTTATTTTGAAAGTATTCATTGGAAAAGAAATATTCCTCTGAAAAGTTCTTTGTAATGAATGTCAATATGAATGGTGTTTTTTATGTCATGCAACATGGCATGATAAAATGACATGTAAACAATATCAACAAGGAGAAAAAATGCTTCAAATATGACCTTCACAAATCGATCAAAATCAACATAATATACAAAAATGTCCTCGTTGTAAAGTTAGTTTATTTAAAAAAAAAAGTTGATTTTTAAATATAATTTTAGGTATATATATCTCGAAATGGTGGTTGTCCACATATGATTTGTTCAAAATGTCAATGTGATTTTTATTATAATTGTGGTCGAAGAAGATTAGATATTAAATTTTTAGATTTACATGAAAGTCGATTTTCTCCATTGGGATGTAAATATAATTTATATCCAGATAAACCAATATTACGTCATACAGTTCGTGGATTAATTATTGGTGCTGCAACATTATCAATATCAATAGCAGCTGTAGGTGCTGTTGCATTATTAGCTGTTGGTACAACAATAGGTGCAACAACTTATGGAACATATCGTTTAGTTAAACATATTCGTTCGAAACGAGAAGAACGTCGTCGAAGACGTCATTTAGAAGGAATATCTAGACAATGGACAACAAATGATAGACTTTCAACATATGTTAATGATATTATAGAAGATGATGATACTCAACGAGCTGTTCAAGCAAGTTTAATTACATATAGAGAAGAAACTACGATAAAAGATCAAAGACAAGTTACACCATATCCAATAAAACGTCTTAATCATTTTAATCAAAATAATAATAATGAAGATGATGATAGTTTTGATGATTGATTCTTTATATTGAATCAATGATATTCTCTTTATTAAAAGGAAAAAAGATTTTTCTCCTTTTTTTAAAAACTCTTCACAATTGTTCGAAATACTTTTCTTGAAAAAGTATCATGTCCGTTCTTTCTAGCTGTAATGTGATGCTTTTCTTTTTCTAAATTTGATATATTTCTGTCATTTATGAACAATCGTATGTCTCTATGACTCTCCTTCTCTCAAACTTTAAATCTAAAATAGTCAAATTAAACAAGAAAGGTATTTTGTCGAACTTATGATGGCTTTGTGTGACTTATGGAATCTGAGAATGTGCTGCCTTTGAAAACAAAGAAAGAACTTAGAAAGGTACATGTGTTTTCTTCAACATAGTGTGTTTTTCTATTTTTTTCTTTGCTTTAGTTTTTCGTTTCTTTTTCTGTTTGCGTTTTATGATTTCTGATTAGGAGTGATCCTATTAAATATCTACTGATTCATACGAAACGTGAACCAATTTGGTTCAATCTTAACACGACTAGACGGTTAGTTTGGAATAAAGATAGGATGAGGATGCTCACTAATCGTGAGTGACACCTCGCAGGCACGTTGACGAGCAACTCACCTTTCATTTACAAGGCTAACATGAGCTCCTTTTGAGCATAGCTTTCAACTAAATGTGGAATATTTTTCGAAAGTGTGCTAATTGCAGCCCAGGCGACTAATATCAGCACTTTATTAATGTTCCATAAAAGTGAAAAAAATGTCATCTATGAGGAAACTACGGGTGCTTGATTTTGTTTGAATTAGAGATTGATAGTCTCGCTTTTGGAAATCATAAAATGTGAAGATTTATTGAGACTGGGGTGGCTATAGTGTCACACTTATCGACAATGTATCTAAGAATGATTCTCAAAATGAATAGAATAGATTCAGTCGAGGGTCAAGCGAGTCACCCTTGATGAGCATTACTTGTTAAAAAGTGATCTTACAATATATCTCCATTAATGACATTTATGTGCTCTTTGATTTCCCTGAAACTGTAATCAGTTTTATTGATCTAATTGAAATTGAAAGCCTAGATGAAGATGTCGATGAAACCTATCTGCATTATATGATTTATGTTCCACCAATATTAGTATCTTATACTACTCTTATAACATTACCTAATGTCAAACAAAAACTTTGTGCATTTTTTATCTGCAAAAAGAATCGACGAGCCATTGTTCCAATTATTCAAAGAACATGAACGTTCATCATATGAGGATAAGTAGAAGAAAGACAAAGATAAACAATGCTCTTCATTCATTCATCAATTCATGTCGATTGGCACCAGACAAAAAGTGCATCATTGTCTTCACTGACGATATCAGTGAAATACAACAATCACTATGTGTATAGCTCGAAACAGACTGACTTAATTCAAAGTGAATTAATCAATATAATTCGTGTTGCTATGCAAAAAGGCCAATCATATTTCTTAATTGACTTTGAATTAGTCAGTCTGTTTCACCCTTATTATAAATGCTGATATTCATTCATTGAGAGAGCAGAAAAGTGACGATAAATATGGATAATTCACTTATGCAGTTAAACGATTTGCCCGATGAAATTCTATTGATTATTTTTAAAAAATTGAATAATACTGAACTACTTTATTCTTTAATAAATGTCAATCAACGAATAAAGAAAATTGTACATGATTCGACTTTCACAAGTCGCATGACTCTATTGCATTATTTTTCGAAAGATTTTATCTATCCATTACCTGATCCAATACTTGATCGATTTTGTTCACATATCCTACCTGAAATTCATTATAAAGTCAAATGGCTTAATCTTGAATCATTAACTATGGAACGTATTCTTCTTTCTACAAATTATCCTAATTTATATGGACTTGGTTTATATCATATGCCAAATAAGAATGTTTTACGTCTTTTTACGGGTAATAGATTTTACTTTGATTTGTCTAATAACTTATAGATAAAGATTCAAATGATTGATTTGAATAAATTCTTCATAGAATAAGGTTACAGTTGTAGATTGTATTCATTACAAAATAATTTTCTATTTTATGTATTTTGATCTACGAATAATAAATAATTAAGAAAAATTAGTTGATAGAACTGAATAAAATTCGAATATCCATTGATATAACAAATAATAGTTTGTGAACATATTAGTCAACAAAAGAAAAGAATCGATCGTATCATTTGATGAATATTAAAAAGGATTTGTTCTTTCTTGCAATACTATTGGTTTTTATGTTTAGATGAAACATGTTTTATTCATACCTTCAAAAATCAAATCTTATCACTTGTTATCGATGTTATTTCGAGTGGAAACGAATGTTTAACAGAAAAGATAGATACACTTGTGTTTACACACATCTTTCTTGTGTTTACTAATTTACAATATTTAAATTTTCATCCATTTTCAATACATTTTCCACGATTATCATTTGACGTTTCATCTCCAATTGTTTTCTGTTCAACTCTGTTAAACTTAAATGTCAATGTGGACTGTTTCACTGATTGTCTTTATTTACTTGATGGACGCTTCAATCAACTTCAGACACTTTATGTCAATATTACTCGACTTATCTCTTTGGATTCAACAATCAATAATAAGGTAAATTATCTTGATTAATATCTAATTTTTTTAATATTATTTTTAATAGGAAAAATTACCTAACTTACGATGTTTTTCGTTATATTGTGATTTATTTACAGGTGGTTATGATGAATTAATTCTCCCACTTCTACAACGAATGTCAAATCTAGAAGAACTTCATTTACATATTGTAGTCATTCGTGATGATAAATTTATTGAAGGTAATGATTTAAAGAAAAATATTATTAATTATCTGTCACAATTAAATAAATTCAACTTTAACATTCTTTCAAATGTACCCTTTGATAATCAAAATGATTTACCATCAAACGAAGATATTCAAAAGACATTCAACGATTTTAAAAATAATTCAATTATTTCTCGTATTGATTTTTTTCCAAGTATAAGTGAAGGTCAATGTCATATTTATTCATATCCATATAAGATATCACATTACAATCATATAACAAATAATTTTCCAGGTGGATTATTCAAATATGTTTATCAAGTATCATTATATGATGAACGTCCCTTTGAACATCAATTTTTTATTCAAATTGAGAAATCATTTCCATTTATGAAAAAATTAACATTAGATAATAAAGAACCACAAAATAATAAACAATATCATGAATCAAGAAATGATAATAGAAATTTGTCAATCATTAAATATCCTCATCTAACTGAACTTCATCTTAGTCACAGTCATGACGATTATGCCGAACAATTTTTACTTGATACCACAATGTCTTTGCCAAATAATGTTTATCTTTATATCAGTTATGAATCTTTGCAAAGAGTAACACATAATTTCACACGAGAAGCAACACGATATAATTGTGGGAAATTGGCTCATTTATATATCTATGGTGGATGTAAAATTACTAAAGAATTAGAAGATTATTTTCCTTTTGTAAAAATACATTGATTTATGTTGAAATAAAGCTTGAAAATGGAAAAGAATATGATGAAAATTCTTGTACTAAAAAAGAAATTATTCAGAATAAAGATGTTAGTCGAGTTATTTACCATTGAAAGAATTCAAATCCGGTTTTTTGGAATTGAACAAAATAGATAACATGTTTTTAACGTATTATTTTCTTTATATTCGGCTGCGAAGAGAAAATAGTATAAATAATACTTCATTGTTTCTTTAATTGTGTTGTAAGACAGAACATGTGAATGGCAAACTTTACAGTAATACTATTAAACAATTGTTAAAAGTTTAAAAAAAGAGTTAATATGATAGTTTCAAATCAAGAGTACTAGTCTTGTTCTAGAAATCTGCAATATGATTTGATTATATTGGTAAATTATATTTCAATTGTTCATGGAGAATACTTCGCTCCAAAGCAAATTTTTCATTAATAGTCTTTGGTCACTGCAAGAATTTAGACGATTGTATTTTCATGAGCTGCCTGCCACTCTACTGTTGACTGAACTGACGTGAGTGGTACTGTTACGCATCGGAAACTCGTCATGTTGGTCGGGAGAAAGATATAGCGATTGAACATTGTCTCTCAGTTGAAGCCATTGATTAGTTATTGCATAAAATTACTTTTTACATTGAACCAGTCATATAGAATCATTTGTGTTATTTTTGATAAAAAAGATCAGAATGTGAGTGAATGCTCAACCAAATGAATACTCAACTCTAGTCCATTCTCCCTTTTCAAATCCCCGGAGAGCCCCGCTAAAACTCTCCGGGGATTTCAAAGGGGAGATCCGGGAAATTCCTGAGAATTGTTTAGGGAGTGACTTAAAAAGTGAAGAATGAGTCATTATCGAATAGACAGATAGGTAGCTACTTACCTATCTGTCTATCTACTCTAATTATCTATGTATATACCCTACCTGTCTCTCTATTTATCTATCTATTTATTCATCTACCTACCTCCCATGTAAAAATAAAAAGCCGTTTAACGAAAGAATTTATCGAATTAACGCAAAAACTGGCGTTAGACACGAATTTAATGAAGTTTCATGGGAAATTTTTCATGAAACTTCGTTATTTTTCACTAACTGTTAGAAACGCGTGAATTTTTTAACGACACTTCATGAGTGAACGACTCTTTAACGATCATTAATTGGTCAAACATTGTTAAATATTGCATTTAATTTAACGCGTGACGGATTCTAACGCGTTTTTCCGAATTTTTTTGTTTTTCACTCTTATTTTGGAGTTATACATTGTTAGATATTTCACACTAGTTTACGCATGTAGGGCTTTAACGCGTTTTTATGAACTATTTTATTTTCAACTCATATTATAGAGTTATACATCGTTAGATATTTAACACTACTTAACGCATGCAGAACTTTAACGCGTTTTTATGAACTTTTTTGTTTTTCACTGTTATTGTTGAGTTATAAATCGTTAAATATTTCATACAGCTTCATGCATGAAAGATTTTAACGCGTTTTATTGAATTTTTATCCAAAATTGGTCAAAAAGTAGAAATATCGAACGATAAGTGTCAAAAAAGTTGGTAGAAATGCTGAAGGTGAAGTTATTAGGTATAGAAACTTTCAAAGCGGATATGACGATTGAGAGTGACGACATACAAGACTATTTTTCTTCTATATCTGTTTCATCTAGCATTTTGATTTAGTGTGTTTATTACTTTTGATATTTTTACTTTCCACACAAGTTCGACAACACTATATAAATCATTTAAAGTCAATTGTTTTCGTGACTACTAACATGATGTACAGGGTGTCCCAGAAATAAATTACTGAAAAACAAAATTAAATATCTCCATTACGGTTCGAGCAAATTTGTTGATTTTTTTACCAGCGATAGAGACATGCACCAAGTTTATATTAATAAAGACATGTCCAAAGAGACCCTTTATTAAGAGAGCGTTTTTGAGACCATCGAGGATCGTGTCAGATATCGAGGCACTGGTCAAAATTTATTTTTTCGATTTGATATTCTCATTTTGTTCAGC
>JAJEKB010020608.1:0-17435 GCA_022393335.1 Macrotrachela quadricornifera | reverse complement strand
TAACGTGTTTTCATCATAGCTACGTTACTTATCGGATGGTTTTTTTTCTCAGTTTTGTATAATAGTATAACTAAATTTAATTACCACGATAGTTTTATCTGAGACAGAGTACTGAATTCAATAATATTATTTATTTCGCATCTCTTTCTTGGAATCCTACAGAATCGTATGAAGTCGTGATGCAGAACTCTATTGACCAATAATTTAAATAGTAATATGATATGATGGTGCTATAACATTTCAACATCGTATGACAATCAATTTTATTTTAGTTTGTAAAAATAATCTAAGATGTCCAATATGAATGCGAGCACCCATGTAATTGAATAGAGATGTTTTAATACAATCAATGACTTTTTAGTCAATGTTTTCTTATTATTGACAATAATGTTTATATTTCAAAAGTAATTCAAAGTAAAGATACAAGTTACTGTTAAAAAATGAAAGTTATCAGAAATATTAATCCATATTGAATGCTGATCATCGGTTTTGCTATGTTTCCTGTAGAAATTTTTGTGCTTGTAGTGGCAGCAGTCGTTGTCGTTGTTGTTGTTGTAACACTATACGTAAAAAGTCTTCTGATTTCCAACAAACGTCGTACTTCTTTAGCCATGGTTGAATTATTACACATAGGCTTGTTACATGTGTAGATTACGGATGATTCGATATCTGTTTCTGATATTGTTTTCGATTTTAGTACGACACCATAAGTATTGGCAACGGAACCTTTGGAAATACAACGGCGAGTAAAACTTGAAGAATCATCAGTGATCAATTGGCAGAAACCATGTGGACAATGGACAGCTTTGTCCCGATTGTCCGCACATACAAGATTATTAGGATCAGCACGAGAGTCATATAAAAGTGTGATAAGATTGGCCAATAGATCGAAATATTCGAATTGTCGCACTAGACAAAAATGCATTTAACAAATAAACTGTAGCTGAATTATATGCTTAAACTATTTCATTACATTTCACTATATTAAAATAAAAAGTTCAACATTTTATCTTTTCCCATAACTCACCTTCCATGTAAATATCATTGATGACATCTGATCTACATGCATTGTTACTGAAACATGAGATTTGAAAGGTTCGTTCGAATTGATTCTTGTTGAGCCAGATCATTGTAGTATTTGTTATGATTTGTGCTGCATTGGACAATACTAGCAATTCAGTAGGACTGGCTGTAAACACTATAGAACCATCTTGTGATGCATATTTAATACGTACCAGTTGTGAACAACTTGAGTGCTGGACATCTTCTAAATTACATCCAGATGTAATTGTGTTGATATTATCTGGTGAGTTAAGATTAAGTATTTTATTGCAATTAAAACATTGAAGAGTCAATGTTGTACAGATGAAGTGAAAGATAAGAACGAAAATAACTGGCAACAGCATGAGGTAATATAATGGATAATAAAATGAGTTCTACTACTTCCTTCTCTTTTATATAAAAGTAACAGTCGTCAACTCAAATCTATCATTAAAGAAAAGATTATTTCGCAAATATTTACTAACTGCTGATCACATGCACATATTTGAATTAATGAGAACGACGGATTTGGATTTCAAGAGAGACAAATAGCGATTTACATAAAGATATGACTAGTTTCTTCCTGAGCTCAGAATGAGGATGAGGACAAAAATAATTTCAGTATGTGCAGAGACTAGAGACGAGGGTAGAAGTGATTGCACAAGACACAATAGTAGAATGAAATAAATAGCGTAGGATACGTTGTCAAGTTGACGATAAGGCTGAAACATTTTAGGTAAAGCCTATTTTCAGGATGCAATTTATGATAGAACCATCCGAGATGCTAAAAATCTTTTCGACTAGAATATGATCGTTAAAGAAGGCATAGCTGAGAGTGATATGTCCTAAATTGATTCACTGGTTTTTTCGCGCATATACCTACGTATAACTGAGTCAGCTGAACATAGCATATCCATACATATTCTCTTTTAGATCATTTCTCGATTAATCTTTATTCAAGAACATGTTATGAGATTGACTAATGATTGAGACTGAATCATCTTGCAGTAATCTAATCGAGATCAAATTGGCTCAAGCCGATCGTACTATAAGACCTTATCGTCTTTGATTCTAATAACAGATACTACAAACACAGACTATATTGCAGAGTAGTAATTACTTCAATACATACGACACATTCTATATTACTGTGTATTTACTACACAATCAAGTGAAGCGCAATATTTTTCAACTAATATGCTTTATCATAAAGCTTTATCATTGTTATTATCAGTACTTTATCTAATTTTTATGCTCAAGTACGACAACATAATGCTGTTCTTTTTTGTCTCGATATGTACAGATACAACACACAATGAACAGAAAGCTTTAATGCATTAGACAGCAAATACTAAAGAGAAAAGAAAGAAAAAACAAACTATGAGATACTATAACATCAAAAAAATCAATAGCTAGCATAAATTATTTATTTATTTGGTTGTTATCATTGGATTTAATTCCATTTTAAATTATAAATTACCAATTGATTACAATAATAATTTGAAATAAAGTAAAATTTAGCTGTAAATATTCAGTCAATTGTATGTGAGGAGAAAAATATAGGAGCTATAATAAGAAGAAAGCGAAACAAGTGATCCGACAGTGTTTGGATATAAATTTAACATGATTTTATTGAATTCTATCAACTTCACATGTCTTCGATGTTTTCCCACAATTGAATCTAATAGAAACTGATTTCAAAATTCTTTGTCTTGAATTGTTTGAAGATTATTTAAAGTATAGAATACACAACGATATAATGAATAGCTCAATTTAGTATATTTCGTTTTTTTAAATAGGATGGTATGACGAAAATATTAGATGAAAAGAGTATTTGGATCATAGGGATAGTAGAGGAGAAATCTTAAAAATAGTAAGAGTGCAAATATTTTCCATGTAAATATTTTTTTGCGTCAAAACGCGTCTAAACGCGTTCCCAGTGAAACTCGAAGCATCTGAACGCGTTTCATAAAAAATTTTAAAATTTTGAAAAATATATACGAATCCATCTCAGATTTGAACTGAGCCATCATCATCAACATTTTTTGATGGTCTTAGTCTACCCTGACAAATGGATTGAACTTTACCTTAAGCGATGACAATCAGATTTAAACAGATGAACCAGTGATTAGAAATCGTTTGTATACACCACTAAGCTGCACTAGCGCGAAATCTTTTCTTATTTAAAATAAAATATATTTGAATGCGAATTTCCTCATTTAAATACTTTACTTCCATAAGATGTACTTTTTTCGAAGTAAGATATTTTTAACACATAATATGATTTTTCGTTTATCTTTTTAAATGATTTTATTATTTTTTAATAAAATAATATCTTTTTTTATTGTCTACTACATGCAATAATACTATGATTTTTTTTTCATATTATCGCTCATAGAATAAATAATTTTATCGAAGGATTTAATGATTAAATCGTTTTATCGACGAATTTAATGAATAAATGGTTATTCATAAAATTGTTTAGCTGGATTATATGATGAAAAGTTATTAATATTAGTTGAATATTAGTATTTAGTATAGTGTGGTAAAAGGATTATGGATAGCTGAAAATTATTCCAATATTGTCGTATTGTTATTTATAGAAACTTTAGAGAAATATGGATTATTTGCTGTATGTTTAATTGAACCTTTGGCTATTTTAAAATCATCTTGACATTCTTTATTAAGACGTCTAATAAAGTTTAGATGCATCGGGGAATGATTTTTAATCGCGTGTGAACGCGTTTTATTGTAAAACCGCGTTTCAACGCATTGACTTTGCATTTCGTGCTTACATGGGTGGCTCATTTTAGTATATTTCGCTTTTTTAGTAGGATGGTATGATGAAAATATTAGATGAAAAGAGTATTTGGATCATAGAGATAGTAGAGAAGAAATCTTAAAAATGGTAAGAGTGCACTTATTTATGCACCACTCGTTAAATTCCACAAGCAATTTTGAAAATTTCTTTTTGTTGAAATGCTAGAATTGATAATAAATTTTCCATAATTCGAAAGAATGAAAATAAGATGATTGTCGTAACAACACTTTTACATGTATCATTTCATATGATTGATCTGAAATAGTTAATTTTGGTTGAATATACCATAATAACGAGATTTACACACAAATTGATTCTGCTGAAAAATCTTTATAGTACTTATAATATTTTGCTATATTTTCACAATAATTGTAACTAGCACATTCATATTTAAAATAACGATCAAGTTCAAAACAATCAGAGTTTGATCGTGTTTGTTATATAAACGTATCGTGCATTATCACAAGAATATCTCAAATGATTTTCTTATTGAAATGATGCTTGATAGAATTTCATTCTTTTTGATGGTTCACATAAAATAATTAAATTATGAAACAACACTCGAATATGTCGATCACAGCACAATATTTGTACTAGTGTCGAAATATGTTCGTATACTAGACTATTATTTCTACCATAATCAAATAAAGTTCATTTTCAAAATTGAAATAGAAAATATTAATATCTACAGTAGTATGAATTAAAAGATCGATTTCATCTAAAGATTTTTTTAAACATTTTCATAGGTACTAACAATTCAGCTGGATGAATTTTAATGAAATATATCAATGATTGTGTAAGTATTATGATTTGCAGTGAATATAATATATTAATGGTCGAGTTTAACCATATATATTCTTATTCATTCTTTCTATCATCATGTGTTAATGCATATACGAATGTACATTAATACAATACTTCAATATGCTTGCTAAAAATGTATCCTTTTTGCTTGAATTAATCAAATTATTTTTACAGAAATCTTTTAGTAAGATTAATAATTTGACAAAACCATTCAGTTCAACCTGGCAGAATCTGTAAAAATTTTGCAATACTTCCGAATACATTTCCAAGATATATGAAATATTCTCTCAAAGCTAACCTTACCATACGTTACTCATCCAATTCTGATTGACAAATTCATTAAATACAATATTTTTGTATCTATGTTCGATAGATTCTTTAGCTGACTATCAAAATTTTACTTTGAAAAAGTTGCCATGTCTCTCGATATATTTTTTGTTCAAATTGAATCAAATCAAACGAAAACATAGAATTTTCCGAATTATTTACGTTTTATAGTTAGTGTAGTGAGCACATTTGAGCCAGCTCTAATCAACTATTGACGCATGTCAATAATCAACATGTACAAAAATGAATACAAAGATAATGATAAAGAGCTTAAAAACATCGATTTAGTTACTTTACAATATTTTCAATATTAATCATGCACTTTTATTCACTTTAAAGTACTCTTAGTGACTGTTAAGGTTAGATGTGAAATTTTATTTATTTTCTTCTATGAGAAAAATACGCGCACACGCTAAACATGTAAACATAACAAGTGCCTTTATACATATAAAGATGATTCGATAACAATGAAGACGAGAAAAGAAAAAAGAAAAAAGGGAAGAAAAAGAAGATGTATATCTAGATAACATGATCTAATTGTGTTTAACCTAGATCATTACAGTAACATATTTTTTAAATAAATCAAGATAATTGTATGTGAATATGAGAACAGTCAACTTATAAATATTGTTTTACTGGGACTACAAAAAAGATAAAAAGACGAGGTGGAAGGTAGATGTTTTCTGTTGATTCTAGATTTAAGATAAAAAAAAGAACGCAAGTCACTGCTTTATATCATTTGTAATGATGAATATCAACGAATGTTTGCTGGTATTTTTATTATGTTGTCTAACTCTCAAGTCTATCAATTTATTACCAATGCCCAACAACAACAACAAACAACAATATGATAAAGCTAATGCTGATCCAATTCTTATTGAAATTAGTTGGACAGCTCATGATTATAATCTTCATACAATTCCTAGTTTACAACTTGTTACAAATCCTCTTGTCTCTCGTCAATTTTCACCTGTTAGCAAAGAAATATTTGCTAATTTAAAACAACTTAATGCTGAATATGCTCGATATGCTGTTTGGTTTCCTTATCCAAAATTAGCCGTAGCTGAACTTGATCCACCATCAGGTTTATTTCAATGTAGTAATGTAGGTGAAAATTATTCGATAAATTTATCATGTGAAAGAGGTGGTGGTGTAATAAGTAAAGTTGATTTTGCATCATTTGGAACCGCCGTTGGTGCATGTGGTCAAATGAAATTAGGTACTTGTAATGCAGCAAATAGTTCGGACATTATTCAACGAGCATGTGTTGGACAACAGAAATGTAGTGTTGCAGCAAGCACTGATCTTTTTGGTGATCCTTGTAAGTATTAATTCAAAAAGAAATGAGTTTTTTCTGCTGTAAAAAATTAAATCAATGATTTTTACATATTTTTTACTTTAGGTTTTGGAACAACTAAACGATTATTAGTTCAAATCGAATGTAATCCACCACAAAATAATACTTATTGGAATTTTACTCATATAGATCCAATGTTAGAAGATTTTCTTAATGCAACTGATGGTCATTCACGTATTATCTCATTTTCTACTCAACCTGCTTGGCTCTTTCAACAAGATACACCACATATTTATCCAGATAATGCAACATTTGTTGATTGGGGATATTCAGTTGGAACAAAACTCATTGATGATTCAATGAAATCATTAGGTGATTATTATGGACGACTTTTTGCATGGTATACACGTGGTGGTTTTATTGATGAATATGGTTTAAAACATAATTCTGGATATGAATATGATTGGGATTATACAGAAATATTTAATGAAATTGAAGGAGAACATCAAATGAGTATTGAATATTATACCCGAGCATATGATGCAGTTATTCAAGGTATTCGACGACATACGAATAATTATGATATGAAGTATGTTGGTATGGCATTGGAAAGTAAATCAAATTTTTGTTTTATTTAATTAGATTAAAAAATGATTATCTACTTATGTATGATTTTTCTTTAGATCATAATGAATTTGAATTTTATCGATATTTTTTAAATCATTCTAATCATGCACCTGATATTCCACTTGATATGATTTCATATCATTTTTATGCAATAGGAAATTCTCGTACTGATCCTCAAAGTTGGGAATCGTTTTTTAGTCAACTTGATACATTTTTGTATGAAGTTGAACAAATTGAAGAAATTCGAAAAATTCTTTCACCCTCAACACGAACAACCATTGATGAATTAGGTGTTATTCTTCCTGATGATAATAATCCAAATGCACCATTATTTCCATTGGTGTATTGGAATGCAGCTGCTGCATTTTATGCTTATGCATGGGCAAAAATATCCCGGCAAGGTATTGATGTAGTTGGACATAGTCAACTTGTTGGTCAGTATATTATACATTATATTAAATATTATCATATTTGTATTAATTTTATGAATAGGTTATCCACAATTACCAAATCTTCAACTTCAACCACAGTATCCAAGTGTTGCTTTACTCAACTGGACAACAGGTGAAGGAACAGCTAAATATTGGACATTAAAATTATTAATTGGTACAACTGATATTGATAATGATCAAGCAGTTATAACTCGAACAACAGATGTTGATAATCAAAATATTTTTAGTCAAGCATTTGTCGGTATAAATGGTCGACGATGGGTTTTAATTATTAATAAACGATACGCTAGTGTGGATGTATTTTTACCTGGTTCTACTGGTGGTCGAATGCAGATTATAAATGAAGCATCAGGTTTTGGACCAGCTACTGAAGTTATGTTGACATTGAGTCGAATAACACTAAGTCCATTTGCTATTGCTGTTGTTCATATGCCTTCTGCTAAAAATCAGATTTAAACATCCAAAAAAAATTTTTTTTTAGTGTAGCTTTATACGATAGTCTTCATTTTATTTAAATATTAACACCTATCATGAGTACTTTTTTTTCATTTACTTTTTTTGAAATCTTCAAGAAATATTGACATTTAGTCATTTCTATATGTCATTTATTAGTAACGTTGTTAATAACAAAACATAGTTTTGTTTTAAAAACATTATCTACAAGATGTTACATAACCTTTGTCTCCTCCCCAACGAGATCTAAAGAAAAGATAATATCAGAAAATATTAATACCAAATTAAAGCCCGTCAAAAATTACATCTAATTGCATTCATAGATGCAATTTTTGACAGACTTTAATTTGGTATAAATATTTTCTGATAGTATCTGTCCTTTAAGTCGTGTAGGGGAGGAGACAAAGGTTATGTAACACCCTGCAGTGTTTGAAGCCACCACAAGTTGTCACCAATATTAATATCTAATTGTCAAAAACAACGGGAAAAATGGATACAATAGCTACAAGTTCGCAGTCACCTCAAAAACAATCGTGTATTATTGAAGAATTTTTGGGTTGATTCCGGTGCAATATAGAGAGAATTACAGTAACACCGGATTCATCGTTTTTCACATTCTTAATCCTGTAGAGATTGCGCTAACAGTTTTTTCAAGCAAATCGATTTGTTTCATTAAAATTATCTGGAAATGATTGTCGTTTAAAAATGAATATTTTTGATTCTCATTGAGATTTCATTCGAATAGATCGAGTTTTAATTCAATCAAAACATTCAATTGAGAACGAACGGATTTTCATGTGCTTTTTTTTAATCACTGATCAATCGATAAGATCAAACAAACTTAACATATTCCTTTTGTTTTCTTAAGTTGCTTCTTTATTTTCATCGATTAGTCAAATCTTTCTCGCCAACTCTTCGACTAAATCAAAGATAATCTCAGTTAACAACAAAGAACAATTGACGAAGATCAAACGAAAATATTCCGAGAAAAGAAGAATTTTTCCTATCGAAACATCAAATTTGTTCATCTTTTATCGATAAGTAATGATCGATTGTTCAAACATAGTTGATTGTCGAAGACTTATCTCAAGAAAAATATTCTTATTGAATCAACATTGTCAACGAACAAGGAAGAATTAGTTCATTTTCATTCGATTTTTTCTCATTGTTTTGAGAAATTCAAATCAAGTGCTTTCTTGATCGATCGACATAAACTGATTTTATTCAAAGATTAGTGAAATCGTTTTCAGTCTCGATGGAATCAATTCAAATCAAAGACAAATATTGATTCTAGAAATTCACTTAAGATTGGCGATATGAGGGCGTAACAAATCTTAAAGTAGTACCAGTTTTTAACAGACTTCTGATCTCTGATTTCTATTTTTCTGAGAAGAAATCTCTATATATTGCAAAAAAAAACAGAGATTTCCTCACCCTCATCCTTAATTGTAGCCGTTTGAAATCAGAAAAGTAGAAATCTATTCATCGTTATAGCCCTCATCATTCATCACGATACCCTTTCTGGTATCATACGAGGTAAATTTCTGATTTCTGATTGATTTCAAATGATATCGGTCAACATAATACTTATTGAAAGTATTTTAAAAGAAGTTTTCATGAACATATTCAATCTGTGGAAATTTCTGTAGTTGTCAAAATTTCCAGAAATTGAAAATTCGAAAAATTTTGACACGCAGATTTTAAAACGGATACGACTTTGATATTTGCCACTCCATGTTTATTTTTATAATAAAGAATTGAGGACTGACAGAATTCTATATTGTGAATATATTTAGTATTATCAATATTGATATTCTATTCATATTATCATAATTCTTATGATACACATCCTCAAGAACGATAATTGTGTGGTGAATTCTGGTCATTACGACAAAATCTACACAGAAATCTGTATCTTCCAAGGAACTTCGTCGTTTTTAATATAACTATCTTTGTGTTTTTAACAAAACTCTGCTTAGAATCTTGTTCTTAGGTCCAATTTAGGCAAACTTTAGTAAGATTTCTGTTTCACAACAGAATTATGCTTTATTCTAAACAATTAAAAAAGAGTTCTGATTGATTTTGCTGGAGAAAACAAGCTTCTAAGCAGAATTTTGATTCTGACGTACAGAAAGAAATATAAAACGTAGCACAATTCGACCATAGAACCAGAGTTTCTACGTCAATTCTGTTGTAATTCATAGAATTTGTGACAAAATTATTATGACTTTGCTATATTGTTATAAAATCTATGTCGATATAAAATTCTTAAATTTTCCTTGTGCGAATTTTATCACGTTTTTTATAAATAAACGAACGAATAGAGAAAAACAAAAAGGAGGAAAGAATACAGTTCATCTGCATCATGTTATTAGTTGTTTATTGGACTGCTGTCTAAACCATGTTTTTTTACTATGCAAATACCCAAGGCGAACACAGGAAATCGGATCCTGTCGGATCTATATAATTTCTGTCGGAACCCATATGGTTTTTGTCGGATTCCCATCAGCCGGATTCCGACCCAGATTTTGTCGGGATGCGCCGGAAACAAGATGAAATCCGACCAGATCCGACCGGATTTCATTATGTTTCCGTTACATTCCGACGAAATCCGGGCCGGAATCCGGCTGATGGGAATCCGACAAAAACCATGTTGGATCCGGTCGGTTTTTCATGAAAGATATCGGATTCCGATGGAATTCGACGCGGATCCGATCGAAAACGATCGGATCTACAGGTCGGATTGAATGTCCTGGGTAAAAACTAATATATAGATATGGATTTAATGAAATAATAAACTTTTTTATTCACAAATAACCTAATGGAAAAAGAAAAGTAACAGCTGATTAAGTTGAAGAACAAGGAAAAATAACAAGCATAACAATAAAAAAAAGGAAGAAAAGTATCATTGTGATAATATATCAGTTATATAAACCCCAAGGTTGAACTTTCAAGCATTTTTGATCGTGGTCGTTCATTTTCTGTTTGATAAACTCTTTCTTCATTATGCCAAGTAGAATCACGAAAAGCATTACGTCAAAACATGTGTGGATATTCTGCAAATCGACAACGAAGACATAATTTCACAAAGTTACTCCATTCAAGAGAATCAGTAGATTCTTCTGTTGTTTCATGTAATTCTTGAATATTAAATTGGTAGAACTCGATATCACGAAGTTGAAAACAGACAACACCATCAAGTGTTTTACTACACCTACTTTTACTAACTGCTCTATATAAAGCATTCAAAAAGTCATCAAGAATCCAAGACATATATTTATCAAATAAAAAAGTTCACCACCAAAATTCTCTGTCACATAAAATACCGGACCAAAATCGGAACCAAAACGATGACATGCATATAAATTTATGCGATATTGACATAAATGTTTTACTGATTTAATATCTATACCATGATATAAATGAATATTTTAATCATTTCCTGTTTGAGTTCTTTCTAATAAATCAGATACATTTACATTATCATGCATATGTTGTTTGAAATTAATTCAATTAGAATAAATGTTCAAATTATAACTGATAACTCTTAATGTTGATGAATCGAAACTAGGACAAGGTATATGAGATCATTTACCCTTAGGTGATGATTCAAAATCTGGAAAATTAATCAATTTCATGATTTGTACCTCGATATAACCATGTACATCATGTTCAAACGGCTCAACATTGGGATAAATTTGTCGAATATTATTCAAGTGACCTAAACTTTCTGGATTGAAGCCAATATCCAAACCTTCTCTCAAACGATCTTTAATAAAACTGTCATTATAATCCATTGGATCATCATCATCCATGCAACCCAATATCATGTAAAGAATGTAATGAGACATTGCAATATGAATATTCTTACTATTTGTTTTATTTGTTGTTTGAGATGATATCGATAATTGTGAAGTTGTGGTAATGAGTCTTGTCATGAATATTGAAGATGAATCTTGTAAATATGGTATCGGCAATTTTTCGTCAAACTATAATAATTAAAGTAGCACCAGATGTTGAAAAAATAACGTTATATTAAGAAAACTTACTGCAGTCATACATGAATTGCACAAAGATAAAGAATCTTTTAGATCATTTTTGACTACTACTTCTTCTTCTTCCATACTATTACTTATGGTCGACATTAATATAAATATTTTGACAATCAACCTGACTAAAAAGTGAACAAAATGTTTATAAAACAGAGAAGTACTATTCAAATCATATAACAAAGATCTACTCTATGATTTATCTACAAAGAATACATGTGCATTATTTGCTAGATAACATTACTCGTCAATATCATTTTATTGTTTATATCACTTTCTATTGAAACATCATCCTTATTCAAATAAATGTAATTTTCCAAATATGATGTCTGTAAATGTTCTTTATCTGCTCATAAAAGACATTAACAAACATGGAATTCACATAGAAAAGAATTTTTAGTATGAATATTTTAATTTCATAAAAGTAAATGATAACTGTCAACAGTAGAATGACACAATACTACAATTTCTTTGACAAATAATCGTCTCTATTAAGAAACAGAAAATCCTTTTTTTCTTTTCCCTTTTCAACAAAAAAAGCACAATGATATATACATAATGTCGTTATTTCATGTTTGTTGCATGTGTGCTGACGAAAGAACATCCCCAGATGCCCCGTTCTGATTTCATTCGTTCATATATCATTCGATAGAAGACCTCCAGTAGGTTAAAAACCTAAAATGATTTCGGCTGACAGCTTTTCCTTCAGGAGTCAGAGCCATTTTACTAGAATTCTATCCTATATCACCATATACATCATGACAACGAGTGACGATATTTAGAGCTGAGATCTTGTGTCCAAAGATAGGCCTACTTGTAAACTAGAATACTTAGAAATTTTCAGCTCGAAAAAATGTTTCCTTCTCAAGTGTTAGATTTCCGAAAAACATTTACATTCAATGAAAGATGATCGAGTTTTACATGTTTTGGAAATTCAATATCTTGAGAAGGAAGCATTTTTTCTAGCTGAAAATTTCTAAGTATTCTAGTTACAAGTAAGCCTATCTTTGGGCACAAAATGTCAGGACAAAATATCGTCATTCGTTGTCTTGGTGTATACAGTGCTATCGGCTAGAATTCTAGTAAAATGGCTCTAACTCCTGAAGGAAAAGCTGTCAGCCGAAATCTTTTTAGACTTTTAACCTACTCGAGGTGCTCTCTCGAATAATGTATGAACGGATGAATTCAGAACGGAACACCTTAGGGTGTTCTCTAGTTAGACATTACGTCTGCTTTTCGATACGTACGAGCAATCATCCGACATTCTTGATAAATGTCTTCATCAATTTGCATCTTCTTCCGATAATCTGACGCCGCTTTCTTTAATGTTTCAATTGTTTTACAGCCTGTGTAATTGCCTTCTGCAATTAAGCTTTCATCAGTAGCTTCTAGTCGTTCACGAAGTGTTGCTAAATGGCCGATTTCGTTAGGACGTTTTCCTAAGAAAAGAAGTTCGTATCAATACATTTTTCAAAAATAAAAAAAGTAGAGCTTCTTACCGACAAGTTCACGCTCTTTTCTACGAAGTTGACGTGACATTATATCAACATCAGGATTATGATTTTTTTCCCTTCATAAGCACAAGAAATAATACTGATGCATTTACACCAATTTCACCTGAAAGTATTATCAAATAAGATTTTATGTATTGGCTGTTACTGCATTAGGCACGAAACCAGAAACTGCTACACATTCACTTTCTTTGTCTTTTTTCCACATACGATTTCCAAAGTTATACAGCACATTTAATTCCACATGATGATAATTTCCCAGCAAATATATATCTGTTCAACCATTATTCAATTTTTAATGTGTTTGACTAAATACGATCTTTCATTCATTTGCAGTTAGAACACATGATATCTCAGTGAAGCTTGAAGTCGTAGTGCTATTATCACCAACATTTTTTGATTGTTTACTTCGTGTATTTGGATGGTCAGATAATGGCAGCGATGCATCGGTACGTAAAAGTGCAGTGTTTGTCTCTGATGCAAAACCGTTATTGTTTCTTCCACTTTCTGCATGTTTAACAATTCTTTTTTTCTTTTCATTGACTAATACACAAACATTATGACGTTTCATACGTCAAATCTTTTATAACTTAGTTTTTGTTCGCTTTGACCTTGGTTTAACGTATTGATAATTTGATACCAGAGAGAACTTAATAATTTAGTACTATCATTTAACCGCCATGTTTCCATTTCCAATCGATCAGTAAGATCACCAAGCGAAGCAATAGTAACAACTACTTGATCTAATTTAATTCCTGGAGAAATATATGTATCCTTACTCATTTCATTCGTGTTTGATTTCGCCATTTCTCAATAGGGTAAAATATAGTCGAGTTGTAACAGAAGACAATACTTCGAATATTACGTAAAAATATGTGTTAAACAGAAAGTTGACAGCTATGCGTTTTGTATTTATACGTATTAATTGGTTGAACAGAACTATATTTTTTTAAAACTCTTTCTCTCGACAGAAAAACAATCTGACGGACCAATGATAAGCAACGCATAGTCACTTGTTGTTATCTTATTGACCACGATACAAATTTTTTTCTTTTCATTTTAATCGATTAATGATAAGAATCAATCATATGATTTCGAAAGTGTTAGAACGATACGCATCCTTTTCATTCATCAAAGGATTAAAAAAGTTACGAGCTTGTCGTCGTATTTTCTTTTGGTGGGTATCAGATATATTAGTCATACGTTTTACAGTCATCAACTACAACATAGATATCATCGTAAGCGATATTCTAATGAATAAAGATAAGATAAAAAATAATACATCCATTCGATAGAACTCATCGAGTTCTATCTTGGCCCGCCTTGGTCCACTCTCTAAGCGAATCGAGAAAGGAAATACTCGAATCTGGAACTAAGATATCCTACGTAGTAAAAAATCAATTAATTAGAAGAAAGCAGGAATTCATTATAAACAAGTAATATAGTTATTCGGGCAACTAATATAATTGAACAATAATAGTTTTGATTGAAATTTCGAAAAAAATAATTTTCTACAGAGTGTAACATAATCTTTACATCCCCTTCTCTCTACAATTTAAATTATCAATGATATCACAAATGTATTTTACTTAAGGCATTTTTGAAATTTTATACTACTTTTGATGTAAGAAAATTAAGCAGCCATTAATACAAAAATCAATTAAAAAGTTTTTCTTCGATATTTGTAAATAGTTCGATAGAGCTCGTTGAGCTCTACAAAAAGGAATATTTCAGACACAAAAACTGAACCATCTTTTTGTGATAAAAATTTCAAAAATCGATTTGGAAAATTTCAACAAATGTCAAAACATTACCTTTTTTCACTACTTATGCTAGCTCAGACATTTTGAAATGTACTCGCTTGATGCTGTGTAAAAAATTGTATCGAAAGAATACGTTTCGAAACGTCTGCGATAATATAAGTAATGAAAAAAATTATGTAATCGAAAAGCTGAGCGCTTTATTTCAATATGAAAAAATTAATTTTTTCACATTTTTTGAGATTTTGCAAATAGGTTTTTGAAATTTGTGCCACAAAAAGATGGCTTGCGAGGAAACTTCACCAACTAGTATACCCCGTTTGAGCTCATATTTACCTCATATGTAGAGCTCATAGTATAAATAAAATCCTAAAAGGATTCATTCCATGCGTCTTCGTTGCAGAGAAACAAACGCAACAAGTTTCTCTGAAAATGACATTATTATATTTTCTATTAAAAAGACGTTTTCGCAAACTGGTGTTTTTAATATTACAGTTACGTATGGACATTTATTGCAGAAAAGCAGAAGATTATGAGCTATTTTCTTTATTTAACGAAAAAAAAACTGGCAGATATAGTGAACGAAAACAAAATAAACGATCGAGAAAACCATTAATCAGTCTGATGGTAATGATAGTTCAAAAGAAAATGTGCGAAGCACAGTTCTTGTTCACACCAAGAACATCGAATCATCGATTCATCAATACACCTTTTTTCATGACATTTATCTGTGTGAAATGTAAAACAGATATCTTTTACATTCTGAAATCGACCTGTATCATGTTTCAAAAACTTACTTTTGAACCAGGCATACTTTGTCATCAATCGAACAGCTTTTTAACACATTTATGAATGTATTAATAATTGCAACTTGATCAACTTATTACGTTCGAAAAAATTGATATCTATTCAATTTCTATCGTACGTGATCACATATACGGTGTAATGTTGAAATTCAATTAGTAGCTGACATAAACAGAACTTTAGAAAATTCCATTGTTCAGAAGAAATCTCCACAGATATGTTGCACTACATACAATTATGACAAACAATCTTCGTCTCTATCTGCCAACATATCAATAAAATGAAAATAATTTTACATAAAACACAAAACAAGCAAACATATATATTCACTTTTTCTGTTCAATAAAAATACGACTTTCATATCATTTTGTAATCCACTATTCTCCAATCACAAGTTTTAAATATATAGAAGCCTTTTACTCGATTAAATAGTAAAAATATTCTGAAGATACTTGATAATACTTATTTGAGCAATAACCGAACCGCATTGTATGATGCTTTGAACCTTTCTACTTAAAACCATACAGACCCTCATCCACCAAGCAGTAAATTGTTTTTCGAAGGTTTTAAATTAGTCAGTAGGAAATGAGAAGCTACACGATATATGTGCAAATCAACATGGGATATTATAAAATGAATACATAAAGGTTTAATACATTCAAAATTTGAAACATTTTTAAGATGAGCAGTAGGGTAACCATCTTGCGGGCCCTCTTTTAATAGTTTCTGCTATTGTATGTATTCATAATCTTTAATCATTATATCACATTCAGAATTGTTTTGATCTTTGTTTTCTAGCAACAATACTTGCATTTTTCTATTTGGTAAAAATGAAATAAAATATATGTACTCATCTTTATTAGCAAGAGTATTATAGCGAAAAATTAAGATTAACTTTGTAAAATCTTCCTGATACGTGACTGTTAGTTTATGGATGATTGATATATTGATAAACTGTGACACCTGTCCAACAACCAGTTAAGAGTTTACCGCCAGAATAATGCCAAGTATGAAATTCTTTTCTCATCACAAAATAGAGATTAGATAAATTAGAATATGTTTTGATTTCGCTAACTTGAAATATTTTAACATTTGTATCACGAAGATAATTCACAGCATCGTTAGTCATAGCAGACGGAACTGTACCTTTGTACGTGGTAGTACCATCAGGAAAAGCTAAAGTACGGAAAAACAAAAAAGACCTAGGTGGCAACACGATGGTAGAAAAAAGAGTTAGTTACGAGGATTGTTGTAAGGGCATGGGACCCCTTCTCCCCAAGGTCCATTATAATCTTGAGGACTTGCTCTTTGACCCAAAACAGATCGAGTAAGACCTGAAATAGAAAATCAATTAATTCATTTAGATTCTATTATTTTATTGAATTGTATTGTTTTAGACATAAAAGGAATATGAATTTTTTTTTGTATTTGTTCATAGTTCAGAACACAGAAGAATGGAAGACACTGAAAATCCAGATGATAAAAGAAA
>JAJEKB010020607.1:1432-16578 GCA_022393335.1 Macrotrachela quadricornifera | reverse complement strand
GAAACCTTTATAACTCTTTAACGAAACAAGCTACAGATCTCGGCCTAGTGTAGATAGAAAGAGGACGATTTTTTCTATGAAATGATCATATAAAAAAGTAAAATCAAATGGAAAATATCTTCTGTATTTCGTTTTCAAAATGTCCAGTAAGAATTTACCTGATTGGTCAATTATCGAACCAATCAAATTTCACATGGTTTTGTGCCCTCCGAATGTCCTCTTTCAAATGGTGAAAATCGCAGGTTTCTACCTTTTTCCTATGAAAAGTTATTCAAGTTACAGTGAAGTCTCTTCTATTTTGAAACGGATAGTAGATAATGGAAGGATGTCACTGTGCACTTTCTCTACTGATCCACTTGCATGAAACTATTTCTTTTCAATTTTAAAGAAGTATATTTTGGCGACCAACCATATGGTCAAACTAGGATTATTTAAGATACGAATACATACTGTCGACGTCAGTAAAGCAAACGTTCTTTCGTTATTCCGCGATCTTTTTTTTGATTCTATATAATACTGTAACGTTAGATAGAACTTGTTATATGAACCAATTATAATGATATTTGATCAAGTATACTAAATTACCAAATACTTGCACGTAAAACAATGATTAGTTTAGATGCTTTTTTATCAAGAGATTGTCGTACAGTTTGTTAATGTAATATTATGTAATCTTGATTTATATATAAAGAAAAAACAAATGATGGCTTTATAAGAGTGAAAAATTCAGTAGATTTTTTATTGATAAAATAATGTATGTTGCTAATCTTATTTTATACTTAAAGTACGATATTGTTTTCTCTGTTGTTTCGTACACTTTTTCATTTTATTGCTATTCAATTACTGTTATAAATGAATGACTAACTGGAAGATGTTTGGATTTATTTCTGCTATTTCGTCATAATAAAATATCAGATTAGAAAAAGATTATTAACGATAATTAAAGAAATTTCAAATAGAAAAAAATCATCTGATCAAAATAAATCGCTGTTGATTAACTAACAATCAGTTTCTCTTAACTGAGTTTTTAGTAGAAGAAAATTGCTTCTTTTTTTCATGATAACAGATACGAATGACATTCTTATACTGTAATTATTTTATATTATTTTCTTATTACTCCAACGTTTTTCATTGATACCTAAATTCAAAAACAAACATTTTCCTTGAGAAACAGTTTTTATAAATATTTAAATATCATGATAACAATAATTTTCAATTAATATAGTAAGACATGTCTCAGGACAAATGTCTCTTAACGTATTTTCTAAATATCTCGATCAAAACTCGCCGTAGATATCTAATTCTTTTTTTAAAAAGATTCAGTGTTTAATTATCTACAAAACTAATCATAGAATTTTCTTATACATTTGAAATAAGGAAAGTTAATTAGAATGTATTAAAAACATAAAATATGTACAGTTTTTAAAAATAGCTCAAAAATTGTCTATTTTTAAAAAGAGGAAAAAATAGAATTGATATTATTAGAAAAAAGGAGCTCATTAAGGAAAATCTGAAACACCCTAGGAAGATAGAAAGTTGGAAGCTCTACAAACTGACTTATTTTTTTGATGTTTCAGTAGTGAAGAATGTAAAACAGTAAAATACTGAATTTTAAGCTTAAAAAGTGTGTATATTTTATATTTCTAGTATGTTCGCATTAACTTTTCTTATTCCAAATGTATAAGAAAATTGTATGGCTAGTTTTGTAGAGAATTAAAAACTAAATGTTTTAAAAAAAACAGTCAGATATCCACGATGAGTTTTCACCGAGATATTTAGAAATTACATCGAGGGTCATTTATTCTGATACCTCCATTACAATATTTTTATTAATAAAAAATGTACACGAAAATTATCTTAGCACGCTTTCATTTTGACAAGCACATTTATTAAATACTTTGATACATTCAAATCATTTTTTCTTCTTATTTTCATACTGGTGCTACCAGGCATTACATTATCTAACTGTTCGTATGTTTCTTTCGTTTCTTCATTTTTTTTTGTTTCTTCTACTGTAGTTTGAATCAGTATATGAAACTAAAATACAATAAGAAGAAAGCAACAGACAAAAAAAGTAACATCTTATCCGGACACATTCTCACACTCTTTTATTTCTACTGTTTCATTCTCTTTTGCTGGCATTCTGTCAGCTGACAGACAAAATATAATGACACCTGACATTAACCCTTTACTCCCAGCGACAGTTCTAGAAGGACCAGGAAGATGTTGAATACTGAAAAGAAACCTATTACTTACTGTTATACATATTCCGTAGAGGAAAGAAAAAGGAGTCGTTCTTCCTTAAAATAACAGAATGTCCACACCTGTAGACATCAGGGGGGAGCGACATAAACCTGTACATATATGACAGAAGGAGAGAATTCCATCTATATATTCGATGGACAAAAGAACGAAAAGAAAATATCTGTATAAATGTTCTAACGTCATCAAAAGGAAAATTCCAACATATTTGTACTTCGACATGTTGAGTAATACGTACAAATAATGTTAATATGTGAAACCATTGAAGCAATTAGATCAAACCAAATACTTTACTCCTAGTTTTTAATGGTTAAGTGATGATTATTGAAGCATAAATAGAGCAGTTATGTCCATAATTACATCATAGCACAGCTCATGTGGCTCACGGGACGCATCTTTCGTTACTTCACAAACTACTGAGGTGAGGCAAATTTTTGTCACATCAAAATACACATTTTTCCTAAATTAAATTAATTAAATATTGGAATGAATTCCTCTGATATACTTTACTACACCTATTTTTTGTCAACAATATCATCAGATCTCCAAAAAACATGTTCTATTTATTATTGTTTAAATGATCTCTATTCACAAAAAAATAGCTATTTGCATGTCGTCAAGTATCTCACACAACTCACCAGCTTTCAATGCATAATTACCAGTTTTAAGAATAGAAAAATGCTTCAAGCTTCGGCTGATGTATCAAAAAGAAGAATAGACACTCCACGGTCGAAATAGCTTACAACTCTTTTTCAAAAAGCAAACAAAGGACTCAATGAAAAAGGATTCTTTTTTCATGAATCGAGAGCTTATGAGGCATTGTAACATCACCATATAGCAAGATTTCAATCAAACTATTTTATTTGCAATGATAGTATTTTTGCTAATGTCCACGCCTGTGGACATCCATGGGTAAAGGGCTAATCTAAATACTTTAATCTTAGGTAAATAATCAAAAAAAGGTATTTCCCATTCATCTCCATTTAAACAAATATTTGTTGTTTTAATAGTTAAATAACGTATATTAGGCATATTAGGAATCATTAATAATGAAGAAACAGAACTTACGTAAAAGATTTTTAATGAATGGATTAAAAGGAAATCAATTTCGAATTGTTGATTTTGGCAAAATGGGGAAATATTTGTACCAAATCGTCTTAGATTTGGTGCATATTGAAATAAATTTGATAACTCAATTAAATCACAAGAAATACCATCAAGTGAACGATTTTTAATTGATATAGAAATTATCTGAATTGTTAAAATTCAATTTGTTTTTGGAAAGATATTACTTGGATTACAATAAGTAAGTTTTGATAAATTCCAAATATTATTAAATAAATATTGAATATTGTTACCATCTTTTTCATATAAGTTACATTTGAATAAATTGAGATACGTCAGAAATGAAAGAGAACGACATTGAATTATTATTTTATTTATAGTCTCAAAATGTTTTGGCAATGTTGGTGTCTCATCCTCAACTGATAAATGTAATGAAATTATTTGATCAACAATATATGAAATTTGTTATTGACAAATGAAATCAAAATTATGCTTTGATTTTAGATTGAAAATCAAGATGATAAGCTCAAACATGACAGAAGAGAAGTGTATTAAAACGTGAATTAAGATTGTAAAATGTACGAAAGAAATCAATAATATTGAAATATTCGAAAAACTCAAGTATTAATTCGTTTGCCGATGATTCTAAAGTCATTTTATTTATAAAAAGTTAGTGTAAAAAAATATCCAAGCCAAATGTTTTATTTCACCCTTTATTTGTGACATATCGATCTTTTTATTCTCACGTATGATGTTGCATTTGAGTTGCTGTTAACACATATAGCATGAATTATTTTCGTACTCTGTCGAAGAATGGGGCAAGTATCTTTATGTGGTTATTTCGTAAATTTTGTAATATCATCTTGCTGGGAAATCAACTGACATAATGCTGTTTATGTTTGTATTCAATACTTCGGGGACTATTTCCATCGTTAGGCAGGCATTAATGCGTCGAATTAACAAAAAAAATTTTAAAAAATTTTTATCGAGCGTCTCGTATACTTGGTCTCGTCATGGATGTTCTCTTAAGTATTTATTAGCATAATCGTTGGGTAACTGCCTTTTTTTGACAAGAGTTGATACTGATTACTTTAACTATTGATGTGAAGTCTTCAATGACGATACTATGGAGTTAACTTTCTTGATCAACAATCGTGAAATAATTAAATTTGCATAAATCAAAGTTTATAACAATTTTCAAAAAAATTGTTCAAAATTTCTCTTATATCTAGATCATAGAACTCATCTAATTTAGAATATTATATTTTCTATAAAAATGTTCACTTCTTTCTGTCATAAAAAACAACATAAATATCACACGTTTCTCATTGCATGATAGTCACAACATAGTGGCGAAGCCAAGAATTTTTTCTGGAGAGGGCTCAGACCCATTTTCAAGCTGAAAATCAGCATGTTTCGCTACTTTAACGCTAAATCATCTCACTTCTGAGGGGGCTGAGCCTCCCTTCCCCAGGCTCCGCCACTAGCACAGCATTAATCTGAACTTGAATTTCACATTAAGTTATACAATATGACAATTTGAGCTTTAAAATAATTTTAAACATTAATCATATTTATCTTTAAATCTTCAATTTCCCTCTCTCCCCTCTCCCAAAAGAAAACAAACGAGGAAAACAAAGCAAGAGAAAATTTATTATTCGAGAAGAAGTCCACATTCTTGAGCAATCAGTTTTGCCGTTTGAGGATCGACGGTTGTACCCGCTTTTGTTAATTCCAATATTTTTTTGCCAAATTCTTCCCATCGGTTACTCATCTCTTGTTCATCCTAAAACAAAGGAAAATTAGATTTTTTCTTTTCTTATTTAGCGGTCGACGCTACGATAGTTTTGGACAGGCGTGATTTTGACAAAAAAAACTTTTGTCATTTGAAAATCATAGCCTCTATATAAAACTACCGTTAATATCACACGATAAATGCATTCGGCATATTTCGGATCAACTATCAGATAGACATAAAAAAACTTGACTGAGAACTAAGAGTACCATTGGATTTGGGTTCACACTTAAAAATTTTGGACTCAATAGACTCAAACCCCGCTCTAAAATGATGTATATCTTCCATATCGTGTACATGCACCATATTCATTACTACTTCTTGAGAATGATGCCAATGTGGTTAAAAAAAATAGACATAGATTATGTAAAAAGTTATTCTTGCCTTTATTTTTTCAACCATACTAGTTTTATCGTCGAGAATGAGCAATAAACATCTATACAATTTATATATATATATATCGTATTGTTTTGTGTAACAGTCTGTGAAGCGGACGACACAAGGGTGAACATATCTCTCTCTGTCTTTTTTCTATTAGATCAATTTCGTGTAACGAATACGATCACATAAAGGAAAAAAGATGAAGAAAAATAAATAAATGTCGGACGTACTGGAAATGAGTCACCGGATTCATCTTCAACTGTTTGTTTATTTAACAAATATTTAATGACATTAATTAGATCATCGAATAATATTTTATTGTCAACTAAAATATATTGATTTATGTATATATTAAGAACTATGTATAACAACTTACGATCTTTATCTTCATCATGAAGTAAATGATCCATTTGTGTGTGATAATGCTTTATTAGATTCAAGGGTTTTAGTATAACAGGAAATTAGACCCGAAGTCCCGATTTCCAAATGATCTCGATTGCGAAAACAACATCATGAAAAAAAAAAGAAATATGAAACAGAATTATGTAATGAATAGTATTAGGAAGAAAGTTCTGTAGAAAGAAAGTCAAAGAGATTATCAATGTAACATTTGTAGCGAGTAGTTGAGTCAGTATCAATCCATTGCTTAACATATTTGTTTGGTCGCCCACAAGGTAAGGCATCAATAAAAAATGCCTGACTAAAATGCATTTGAAGATAGTAAATGATCCATTTCAGTATCTGATGTTGTAGTAAAAAGTTGTTTTAATATTTTCTCTAAACAAAAATACAGTTATAGATAAGTTAAATTTTATAGTATTTAATACGTACTACTTTGTTCACGTGTTATTGATTTATCAATGCTTTCGGTTAATTTTAAAAACTCTCGTCGTGCTAAATCCAACTTTTGATCGTTAGTTAAAAAATCGACCATCTTTAAATAAAGTATATAACAGTCGTAACAATGGGCTAAGAATGAATACAGATACGAATATGAAGAATAAATATATGAATACGTCTTTTATAGAGCATGTTGTTGTATGTGCTAGTAGAAAGGAAATGATGACTAATTATCTCTAGGTCCTGACATCATATTGACCATTTCACTTCTATTCTTAGATACAATCGATTCATGTAAAGATAAACGGGTTAAGTTGTATTCATTTATTTTCTTTAATATAAAATAATAGTAACAGAACGAGAAAAAAAATAAAAGTCTCGTAAAGATATTATCTCATTGCTGATTAGAAAACGAATATTCAACGTGATTAAAAGGAAGCAAGCTGATAATAAAATTATTGAATTAGTTCAATATTATCTGTGTGCATATATTTTATGTCTAATTATTTATCATAATCTGGTTTTCATTATGCCATTGCGGCAGATATTTCTGTAAAATAAACTTAGTTTACTTTAAATTTTGAAACTTTAAACAGCAAACTTTTCGAAAGTCTAAGTCATATCTATCTGAAAATCAAAATAAATTTAACCTTTATGACCTCAAAGATATTGAAAAGATATTTTCAATGATATCTCATATAGAATGTTTTAATCATTAAATCTATAATTGAAATATAAATAAATTCAATTTACTTTTGTAACTATTAATAAGGACGGATAACAATCATTCCAAGACATTATTTCATTTTTCTTCTCTATTTAGTCCTATGATTCTTTTTTCCGCTGCATTTGATCCTATAGTTCTTATTGTTTCTTCAGATTTTCTTGTCATATATATGTGTACATGACTTTTATATAAGTTATGAATATCAGCTTTACTGATTTAACTGATATCGCATCATTTACTGAATACAATCTATTTCAAAAACATCAAATGTTTGATAATAAAGATGGCACGAGTATATGTATATCATGCCAGCAAAATATTGATTTACGATAGTGTATGAATTATCATTAAACAGAAGCTGGCAATATGATCAATACGATTAGTATTTTTAAAATTACAATTCAACCAAAGCTGAAACTAATTTGTAACGATTATTTTTATATTGAATTCGAGTTAGAATAAAAAAATTAGTTAAAGTTATTACAAACAATAAAGATATAAAAAAAATAAAGAATTGTACGTAAAATGGCGCTTATTGTCATTCAAAATAGTAATAATAATGCATATAAAAACAAAAGAAAAACTTGAAAATGATGAACAACGATCATTCAATGTTCTTGGGAAACCATTTCAAGTATGTATTTTTTGTCATTTCTTTTTCTTCTTCTTCTATTGGAATAAGCTAGCTTTTTTTTCTTTTAAAAAAGATTCATATCAATGATCTTGCACGTTATCCAAATACACTTTTAGCAGATAATAATCGTCTTCAATCATATTGGCGTCCGAAATTAAATGCTTATTTCTTTTCACGTGATGTACATATATTTGAACATGTTATTTTACCATTCTATATTTCATCGAAATCATCGGATAAAATAAAACGTCCATCAATGATTTCACTGTCTGAAAAACTTTTTCGAGAAGAATTGGTATTTTATAATCTTCTAGAATATTATCAAGTATATTTTTGAAGAAAATTCCTTAGTATATTATCTTCTTTTAGACAAATGATGGTGTAAATCTTTTATTTGAAGATCGTACAAAGTCCTCTTCCATTATCCCTCTTCTTTCTCGTCTACTTATTCAGAAATGTATTTGTCGATGTATAATTGATTGTATATCATGTATCTCTTGTGCAATTGGCATATGTGAAATGACTTTATGGCGATGTTATCATCGTTCGATAAGTTTACTTATTGGAGATATTTTTACTAGTTTAATTTTATTATGGACTTTATTTTATGAACAATATTCTGATAAAATACTAGTAAAAATTAAATTTTATTTACAATCTAAAATTGAAGAAGAAGAAACTCATATCAAACAAAAAGTATTTCGCAATGAACAATGCGTTATAATCAATTCATTTCAAAGTCCTGTTTTTCTAATGCAACTTATTTTTGCTTCAATACCTTTTATCGGTACTTTACTGTCATATAAACAGAGAGGTATAGAAGAATAAAAAGTATATTGTATGCAAATGATTCATTGATTATTTTTTTTAGGTACATGGTATTTCATCATGGGACTTGCTTTTCGTCATTTACTTTTAATACGTCTATGTTTAACTGATATGTGCTATTTAATTGATATTCTTTATTATAGTGGTCGTTCATCATTTCGTGTTTTTTCTCATCTTCTTCTTTTTTTAGCTACTGTTATATTCATGTGTGTTTGGATAGGAATTACTATTTATGTAACAGATTCAAGTGCAATGATAAATTCTTCGACAAATCATTCTACAATTTTAGCTCCATCACGTTATGTTTATTTTGTTTATCATATTCTTTTGAATGTTGGATATGGAGATACAGCAGAACAATCAATATTATCATTTATTATTATTATTATAATGACACTTATTGCGTGCCCTCTTTTGATTATTATTTATCAAAATTTTATGCAAGAATTGAATATAATAACAACAAAGTTAATTTATGTTGAAACATTTTATCATACATCTTTTATCAATTATTTGATAACACAAGTAAATAAATATTATCGATCGAAAGCAACATAAAAATTGTAGTGCAAAAAAACTTCAATTTGTAATGATTATCATTGAATACTAGGAACAAGAGTATATTTGAATAGTTAATGTTTAGTAATAAATATATAATTTTATTGATTGAATGAAATTTTTATTTAATTCAAAATTCAATAGTACAGTTTCACGACTATATATAATAGATTTAATTAGAATTTATTCGCAATTAAATAATGAGCCTTTTAATATTTACTTCAATTTGGACATTTTTGAAAAGATAAACAATAGAAAAAAAATTACATTAAACAGCTACAATAATAGGAATAATAATATATTTAAGAAAAATGTTCATCGTTTGTCAATAACTTCACGTTTAAGTTTAGCAGCCATTGCTCGTCGTTTAGTTAATTCATCATTAGATATTTGTGTTTGTTGTTGTTCTGGTTTATTTTCATTTGTTTCAGCTATAGCTTTACGTGCAACATGTGCAGCTGATTGAGGACGAGCATTACGTGTTTGTTGTTCTAAATCTATTGTACGATCATCACGTTGTTTTTTAACAATTAAATCACGTTGTTGTTGAAGAAAATTTTTGCGAGATTTCATAGCAGCAAGTGTTTCATCATCTACTGATGATGTTGTACGAATAGTTAATTCACGTAATTTATCACGAAGTACTTCTTCAGGAATAGCACTGATTGTTTGAAGTGTAGAAGTATTTTTTGAATGATCATTTGTTGATGATGAATCGTTGTCTCTCTATTAAAAATAATTATATTTTAAAAAATATAAAAATAAAAAAAATATTTAGAATAAACCAATGGATTATCTCGTCGAAGTTGTCTATACCATTCAGCATCTTGATCTGCTCCACCTTTATGTCGCAAATCAGGTAAATGATATTCTTTTTTAGATGGTTTTCTTGGTTCATTTTCTTTTTTTCTATGTGATGATGATGATGATAATGATGGTGTTTTTTGTTGTACAACAACAACGTCATCATCATCATCATCATCATCATCATTAACATTATCATAACGATGTGTTGTGTCTTCTCTTTTTTGTAATTCTGGTTTTTCAACTGGTTCTTCATAAGATACTAATGATGGACGAGAAAAATCACTTCGTGATGGTGATGCTGTTGCTTGCAATAAAAGTGAAAGAACAAGATCATCTCCAGTATCACTTTGTTTTAATACACCCCATTGTAATTGTAAACTAACAAGTGCTTGTAATTGAAGAATTAAATTTTTTCTTCTCATCATTTCTTGAAATAATTTAAAATCTCTTGCAGCATATAATTGTTCAAAGGATTCATCAATTATAACCGAATCATCAATAGCTGTTGGTAATTGACAAAATTGTTTTAATTCATTTTGATCTAAACTAAGATCTTGACCAAGACTATGAATTAATGCATCAACAAGACGTTGATATTGTTCATGAATCTCCATTTGTTCTTCAATAGATGCTGGTTGTGAAAATCCTGTATTATTTTGGTCTGTAGCATCATCATCATCATCATAATCAAAAGTAGCACAATTTGCTTCAACAAATGTATGAATAGGTGCTGCCCATATTGGTGAATGAATAAAATCGCCAACAGTATCAGCAATCCAACTATTATTTGAAGTCATTATTAATAAATAACCTTAGAGAATATTCTTTTTTCGAACTTTTATTGGATTATATTTACGCACTAACGCATATAACTACCATCGGATGTATAAATGAAATGGAAACAACCTTCATAACTGAATATAATAATTCGAACATGGGTTTTTTTATGAATTGATATTTAAAAAAAATATGTAGAGAAAACTAAAAGATTTTTCATAAAAGAATTTATTCTTGAAAATACAATTTATTATAATGATATTTGAATGTTAGCGACCTCTTTATGAAATACATATCGTTTGAAATTCTAAATTAAAAAAAAATCTATTTAATTTTTTGTTTAAGAAATATTGAAAGGCAAATTTTTATAACTTATTGTTTTGATTGATACAAAAAAAAACTTTAGTCCAATAATAATGAAAATCTAAATTTCGGCACAATTCTTAATTTACGCCTGAAAATAGGGATTTTTAAAAATACTTTAATTGATCTATTTCTTGAGAATTTTCTAGAAAATAATAAATTCTATTCATGTACTTTGGTTTTTTATTTTCATAATTTAAGAACTGACCATCTCTTTAGAATTCTTTCTTAGCATAATGTTGCCAAAAGTTCGTCGAGTTTCATCAATTTTACTAAACAATAATAATAATAATAATAATGAATCATGCACAACAAATAATAAATTAGCACAATCAACTGAACGTTTAAGTAATAAAAGTAATAGTTCAAGTAGTAAAAGTACAGAAGATGAAAGTAATGGTAAGTTAATTTTAATAATTCAATAATATTCAATATTTATTAATATAGTTTATATTGAAACACTATTATATATTGTACATGTTGATGATATTGATTTACCAAAATCAACAACTGATGAGGCAACAGAAAATGTGTATGATGAACAACAACCGATAACATCAAATGAAATAGTAAGACGTGTATCAAAACGAACAACAGCAAGTTTTAATGAACGTCATCAAATATCGAGTATACCAATATATACACGACCTTCATTATCTTTTACAAATCCATTACGACGTCTTAATAGTAAAAAAATAATATTTGTTGTTTTTTTGTTTATATTGGGATTTTATTCTTTAGATTTACTCAAAACAAATGATAAAACAACACAAAGTCCATCAATATCAAAATTAAATGGTAAAATTTTTGTAAAATTCCGTTTTTCTTTTCTAAAACAATTTCGCTTTAGATTCTCCATTATCTTCGTCAACAACGAAAAGATCGTCATCTTTTATAACTAAATCTCGTTTACAAAGTCAAAATAATAATAATAATAATGATAAAAAACGACCATTTCCACCACCCCCACCTCCACCACCTTCATTTCTTTATGATAATCCAACATCAAGTGCAGAACAAAAATTGACCATACGAGCTAATGGTCCAGGTCTTTCGGACGGTTTTGTTGATGATAATTGTTCGTATTTCTTCTGTTCTCTATTGTTTTTATATTTTAAAACTATTTAAAAAACTTAGGTCATTTTGATTTGGATGCACCTAATGCTGAATTACAAAAACTTGTTATTGCTATCGATGGTCCATCAAAAGCTGATATTCAAATTGAAGTTATTGAGACAGGCATCTATCGAGTATATTATATATGTCAAACATCAGGTAAATAAATCAATAATAAAAATTTTTAATAATAATTATTTTTTTTCTTTGTATTTAGGTAATTATCATATAGCATTAAAATACGATGGTGAACATATCGATGGTTCACCTTATCATTTACATTTACGTGCTCAACCAGTACAAGAACAAGTTGTTCCACCTGCTCTCCCTCCTCCTATCAATCCACCTCGTGCTATTATTGAACCTATTGAATTTCATGTATTTTAAATTCTTTTTTAATAACTAATTTATCTATAATGTAAATATTAGGTCAATACTTCATGTATAGTTACTGTTCGTCCGACCATACCATGTGCTATCTTTCAAGCTTATATTCAAGCACCACAAGGAAATATTAATTTACCAATTACAGTTCATAAATCAGCAAAAGCAGGTAAATTATTTATTTCAAATTATTGAATTAATTAAATGCAAAAAGTAATATGAAGGAATATAACCAATAAGGTATTCTAATGAAGATATTAATCGATAAAAAAATATATTTGATTAACTCCTAATAGCCAAAAGGGATTGTTGAGCAGCTGAGGAAGAACTAATCATAGAAATACAGTTTCTGAACCTTAGACATACACTTACACTAGCTAAAAATATTGGGTGTTACAAAAAATTTTTCCACCCAGATCACTTGGACGGATTATGAACTTCTCGATTTTTCGACCAGAATTGTTTCTAATATTGTTCAAAATAATTGTAAGTTCATTCCGATAATCTTTTGACATATTTCACATTATCTGATGAGCTAAAAATTCATAATAACCTTGAGTACTATGGCCAAAAACATCTGTAAAATGGCATTTTCTTTTAGAACTTCTGAATGCATTATTAGAAGAGCTTAAAAGGTGCAAAGTTATTTTATATTATAACTTTTGACAATTTCTAATGAGATCGCTCAAAATTCATATTGTATACATCGGGAGATAGAAATATCCGAATAGTCTATAGTACTTGAAAAATTACATATTCTAAAAGCTATGTTTGGGCGTTTGGCAGCTGTTTTAACAAAAAATTTTCTCACATTACTTTCAAAGTGAGTGTCTTCGTCCCGAAAAACAGTAGCTTTCATCGGTTAGATTTGAATACATTGTTCTATAGCGATTAATACGATGTCCATTGGAAAGAACATTTGGCTCTTAAGGACTCTATTATGAATATATTTTCGAATATATTTAAAAATTTTTTGTTTTTTCTAGAATGTTATGAAATTTATTTTATACCTAATACATGTGGTAATCATTGGCTTAATGTCAGTCTTAATCATATACCAATTCTTGATAATCCACACCGATTAATTGTAAGATCATTTTCTTCTACAAAATCAATAGATGCTAGTGGACAAGGTTTATTTCATGCGTATACAGGTAAGCAAAGCTGCGATGGCCGAGTGGTTAAGGCGTTGGACTAGAAATCCAATGGGATCTTCCCGCGTAGGTTCGAATCCTACTCGTAGCGCTCGTTTTTTCCCCTGCTATTTCTTTATTCTGTTACTAAATAATAAGAATGAAAGAAAAAGGAAAGAAAAAAAAGAATGAATGAAAGATAGAACACAGAAAAAGTTTCTTATTTATTATCTAGGCGAATCCAGTCAATTTTTTGTATCAAAATCACCAAATGGTCCATCATCAGGAACTTTTTCTGTTGGTATTAGTGGACCATCAACTGTTTTTCTTGATGCCAATGAAACTGAACATGGTTATGAAGTAATAACTCTAATACATTTATCTTTCAATAAATAGATTGATTGTTTTTTTTCTTTAAATTTAAGTTTCATTATAAACCAACACGAAGTGGTAAATATTTTATATCAATTAAAAATGGTGGAAAACATATTCGAGGCAGTCCATTTATATGTCGTGTTTATAGTTAGTTGATTTGTTCTAACAACAAAAAAGAATTTTTTTTTATTTGAATTTATAATATTTTATAGATAAACTCAATGAAAGTCATACAGTTTTATCAACAATGCATGAAACAGAAAATGATGTTGGAAATGAAACAATAACAGGTACAACAACACACGCAACAACAAGTTTCAATTCATTAATACCTGTTAATCGTGTTCATTCATCAACAACTCATGTTGATCTTGATATTTTACGTTCATCAATGACAGGTGATGCATCACAAATATGTGCCTTTGGAGCAGGTCTTTATGAAGCTAAACCACGACGAAAATCAACATTTAAAATTGATGCTAGTCAAGCAGGTTTACATTATAAAATCGATTGGTTTTATTTATTAATTAGTTATTTATATTATTTAGGTCCCGGTTTACTTTTAGTTGGTCTTTATTCTTCTCTTGGTCCATGTCAACGTCTTGTTGTTAAACGTATAATGCCATCATCTTCTGGTTATATCTATAAAGTATCTTATCGAGCTCGAACACGTGGTCAATATATGTTAGTTATTCTTTATGGATCAAATATGCAACATGTGCCTGGAAGTCCCTATCTTGTTATTGTTGAATAAAAAAAAAAGAAAGAAAGAAAGAAAGAAAAAAAGAGAAACCATTTAAATTTATTTAATTATATGATATCTTCTGTGATTTTCACATTAGTATTGTTTCATGTTCTCTTTTTCGTGTGTTATGTGTGATTCTTTTTTTTTCCTCTTTCTTGAACGTATGTTTTGCTCTTTATTCTTTCGATTATTGTGATAGTATGTATGTATGTATGTGTGTGTGTGTGTGTGTGTATGAATTGCAAAAGAAGTTATTGAAGAATAAATGAAGAAATAAATAAAACGAAACTGACTTGTTATGACAACAGGCTAACAACACCTATCAAAATTGAGAAGAAAAGAAAGAAAGAAAAAAA
>JAJEKB010020605.1:0-36987 GCA_022393335.1 Macrotrachela quadricornifera | reverse complement strand
TAAATCAAAGATCAAAATCGAAATTTACGTAGAGTGCAAGTTATTTTCATGATTTTTTTTCATGTTTTTCAAAACTGATCACTTTTAAAAGATTTCTATCTCGCACATTATCAGAGAAAAAGACGCGCTAACTCTTCCTCTTTCGATCGGTTAAAACTGGAGGCCTCTAGCTGTTACCGTTCTGAAGTTAATCAAAAAACAGTCACACGCACAGCCTTTTTGGACGGACTATAATATGTCTCTTTCATAAACTATTTGATCACATCTCCGCACCGCCTAATAATCTAAATAATAACTACGCTGCCAATTATATTCAGTCTTTTTCGATTTTTCCACATTATATCGAGTTCTAAGGATGACAAGAGATGAACTTGAAACATTACTAAGATTTGAAAATAGTTTTTCTCTACTGTTCATGTGTATCAGCCTGTTATTTTGTCGGAATCCAAATAGACACGAATAGCCAAATGTTTGGGAAAGCCGTTAAATCGGTCAGTACCGCCTCCCGAATTGTTTGCGTCGTCACCTGGATCTTCAAATGTCACACGCTGCATCAGACGAGCGATCGCTATTTTTACTGCAAAAATACCTAAATCTTGTCCAGAACATGCTCGGTGACCTCCGCCAAATGGCATATATGCGCCATGTGGAGGTGATTTATCTTCTTCGAGAAACCGTTCGGGTACAAATTTGGACGGATCGACCTTCCAGTAGCGTGGATCACGATGCAAATTCTGAATAACAATCAGGACATGATCGCCTTTGCGCACTAAAATATCGTCAATCATATCGTCACGAGTTGCTTGTCGCACAAGGAATGGATCGGTTCGAGCGGTTCGGAGAAGTTCTTTAGTGACACTTTCAACGTACACTAGTGAAGCCAATGTTTCCTGTGTCAAAGGATGATCTTTGACTTCGTCTTTGATCTTTTTCTGAATGCTTGGATGTTTCGACATGTAAAAAGCAAACCAACAAAGCATTGATGCGATCGCTTCAAAAGCAACCAATTGGACAAACAACATATCATCGAGTATCTCAACCGGTGCCAACAAAGCTTCTGTGGACGATGAAGATTCTTCTTTGATCGCCGCCACGAGTGAGGCCGTTATACTTTTCGGCTTGTTTGATTTAGTAGAGATTTGCTGCTGTTGCCGATTTTGTTCCTCTGTAATTTTCTGTATAACGTACCGCCTTGCGATGCGTCTTGATCGTTGGTATTTCCAATGTAGCATGAAAAATAATTTGCTAATCCATCGAGGAAACACAACTGCCTGTAGCAGTTTTGAGCCGTAGTCCTTGTAATCATTAAATGCTTGCAGAAGATCATAATGAATTGATGATGAATCCTGGAGATCACAATCAAAAACAATGCGTGTCATGATATTGAGACCGAGGTGTCGAAAACGCTCAACGAGATCGACATGAATGTTACCATCGTGATGGACAAAACATTCATTAATGCAACAATCGACGGAGTCAAGAATTGTATCAAAATAAGGTAAAATTTTCACTCGTCGAACCAGAGGAAGCATGAAACGTGTGTGACGTTTCCAGTCATTTCCTCGAAGACTAGCTAGACTACTTGGGAACATGGCATCCCCGATGTTGATTGCAATGTCCGACACATCATAGGTTTGTCTATCTGCTAAGACATGTCGAGCATGTTCGATACGCGAAAGTGCCACAGTATAAAAGGATCCAAACCAGAACGAGAATACGTCTCCATATATCTCTTTTAGTTCGCCTAAAACTTCGTAAACTGGCTTTTCACCCGCAATAATGCCTGTGTTTCTCAGATTCCCGCTGAACCACTCAGGTTTCGGACCAGATATCTTATAGATTTGATCAAATGTAGCGGAATATTTGCGCTTCAAATACCAGTAGATTGTGGTGAGAAAGACAAGCAACAATGTCAAAGTCGTTATATAAAGCATTGCGCTGTCGTTGACACTGTGAGCACTCTTACCAACTGAAATAGAAAAAAAGTAAATAATAACAACCAATGTTGTTTAAGACACAACGAAAAAAGATGTGAAAACATAATCACGCACTAAAGAACGCAGGAACAGCAAGTTCTACTTTTCCTTCTAGTTCCCAAAAAATGAAATTCTGTTCTCAATGGCATATCTTTAATATATCAGTTTGTCTAAACGTAACCCTGCGACGTTTTTGACGTACTTCTTTCAATTTTCTCGGAACCTATGATAGCTAGAAAGTTCGTTCAAAAATTATTCGACGCAGCTTATCGTGCTCCATTGATGCCATAAAAACGACGTTTTTCGGTTGAGGACTTCAGCTTTCACAAAGACTTTTGGTCGCGTAACGTTTGTGATGAGTGACTACAATTTTGTCGAATACAAAAAATGTCGATCGCAAATTTGTCAAAAAAAAAATTTGTCGAAAAAAAATTTATCGAATTCGACAAATTTGGAATTAAATTTTCTCGATTGACAAATTTTTTTTCAACAAATTTTATCGACAGATTTGCGATCGACAATTTTTCTATTCGACAAAATTGATGTTTCCCTTTGTGACATAAAAAGACTCTGAATTTAGAGTGCTTTTACTTAAATTTTAATTTCCTGCGAAAGACGATATAAAAATAAAATGCCCCCAGATCTACTTTTGTAGAGTATCAAACGGCCTTTTCAAAGGTAAAAAAAGTTTTAAAACTCTTTCTATTGTCACTCGTGTACAAAAAGCAAAAAACAAAACGTAACGTTGAGACACAGTTATTACTCCAGGTTTCGAGACATATAACGTTTCCAGAAAGATTTGATTATCATAAATGTTGGTCTTTTTTGTGCATATAATCGTTCAATGCAACAATCAAGTTGCTGCATTAATATGAAATCTCATTCAGAATGCACAATTTTTTTTAAGCAATGTAACTCAAAAATAAACAAGCGATTTTGTAGAGAATTAAAATCTGCATCGAGTGGTATATGTCTTAGCATTTTTCAGAAAAAATTGTTGGTTCGGAAATCCAAAATACGATTTTTAAAAAGTTTAAAACTCAGTTTTTGATGTTAGAATCCAATTTCTTTAAAAACAAATGTCAAAATCGTAATCAATATGAAAAACTGCATATGTAAATTGTTCAGATCGGTCTGTTTTGAAAAAAAATTTTTACAGACTTGATCAGCGAAGCGTCGCAGTATGTGAACAAGCCGGTGCATGCGAAATCCTGTGGTACTCGCATAATCATAAATATCTTCTATGAGCTATGCATAATTATTCACTCAGAATAAAGACAGGCCTCGAAAAAACGAAAAAGAAAAACAAAACGAACAATACGCAATCCACTAGTCTACGATTACTGACTACTATCGCATATCTGTGCGGTACGCAAATATACATGAAAATGAAAAATAAGATAAGAAAGGATAATAAACGAAGATTCATAGTATCGTTGATACAAAAATGTGGTCATATTTACCATCCTGAAGAAACGCAAAAGAAATCGAAAAAGTAAAAGGAAGAAAAAAAACTAGATTTTCGTTCAAGCCAAGGTCGAGTAGAAAAGATGTCAAAACACGATCCTACATGACATCTGTTAATTCTAAATCTGACGTTGATGTGGAGGAAATCGTAATAAATTTCAGTCGCGCTCAGCAAACTTCGTTTAGATGAGAAGTCAGAGATAATGAATCTAGATAATATAATGCCATATAAGAAAACTTTCACTTGTTTATTATCGTTCTTTGTAATCTCATTCTATGTAAGCTATGCAATGATTTTGATAAATGGTCGAGACTCCTTCATACATGAATTTAAGTGAGACGAGAAGATAATTAAAATGTAAATGTATATAAGCTATGACATACGAATGTTTGGTTCATATGCGACCATATGAGAAAACTGTCAGCTGTTAGTTATAACTTATTTGGACAAAAAAAGTGAGCTTTCCCGTAAACTCCAAATTTAGAGCTCATTTACGCTTTTATATTTTATTAATAATACTCACGAGAGAATCAATGCAACTGATTAATCGCTTTTGAGCTCAGACTCTATGCATAAGATAGACTCCAGTGAAGTATGAAAAACGCCAAAAGAACAAATCCCCATAGGACTTCTTCGAATTATAGGCATTTTACTAAAATTTTACTGTATAGTATGGTGTATAGTAAAAAATCGAAGTATTGTATTTTGATCTGAAATTTTGTCTATAGAATGGTCTACTAATGGATTGAGTATTCTGAAAATTTCGACTTTGAAAAACGTTCTCTTTCTAATATATTAAATCCTAAAAAGCCAAGAAATTTTTTGGAATATGGATGAATTTTAGAAGGCTGAATATATTAGGAAGAAAACGTTCTTCGGAGCTGAAATTTTCAGAACACTTTATCCATTAGTAGACCGCTCTATGGACAAAGTTTTAGGTCAAAATACAATACTTCGATTTTTTACTATACACCATACTATACAGGAATATTTCAGTAAAATACTTATAACTCCAAGAAGAAGCCCTATGGGGGTTTGTCCTTTTGAGATTTTTCATACTTCAATAGGATCTACCTTATGCATAAAGTCTGAGCTCAAAAGCGATTAATCAGTTGCATCGGTTTCCTCGTCAGCCCATGTTTTACAATTTATGACATCAACAAGTAACGTTCATCGACTGTCGATTCACTCGGCCCTAGACTGACACAATAGAGATGTCTATATAATTCAAGGGGGAAAAAACTCATTCCCAGCCATTCGAATGGCTGCGAATGGATGGGAATGGTTGGGAATAGGTGAAAATGGATGGGAATAAATTGACCTAGTTCCACATGATCGAAAAAACGTAAGAATAATAGTTGTCGCAGTGGTAAAAAAAATTAACTACGCAATTATTAGAGTTCTCTGAGACCATGGACTTTATTAAAAAAAGACTATAACCATATTTATATACATATTAAATCTTTTTCGCTTTAAATATCGATGTTTTCGAATCTTGTTTGTTATAGGTCATCATTTTTTAAAAATTCTATTTATAGTTTTTTCCAACTTTCTTGTTCACTTTGTTGGAATTTTCCTTTTCTATATTTTGAATATATAAGAAATTTCCTCGCATATTATTTCACTATCTATGAAATTTTCTGTCCCATGGATTTTTCCGTTGGTTATGACAATATATAGTTGTCATTTGAGTTCAATAAAATGAGAGAAAACAGATAAAAATGCGTTTTATTGAACTAGTGTGAAACATTCGAACTGAAGAAAACGCTGTTAGCTTCTAACAAGAAGGACGAATTGTTTCACATGAAGCGAACATACAAAACCAGTCATTTGATGAGATTCAATATAAAACAACTGTCTTGAACTTGTATGAAGAAGAGTTGCCGTCAGGAAATTCGGTTATGTGGGGAAAATTGGTTGAAAGGATCTCGATTGCCTCTCCACAAGATTATCTATTTCATATATTGCTGGACCTTCCAACTGACCTCCGTAAAATTCTGTAAACGTGAACTAGAAATTGGACAAAATGCTGCGGTCGATTTTAACAATTATCTTCGCGAAATGTATGCCAAAAAGGTGGGACAAGATGGTAGTTCGATGACTGATAGCCCAGGAGTGACGGTGAAAATCGATGAGAGCGTCTCCTCTCGACGTAAGAACAACACTGGTCGAGTTCTTCCTCAACAATGGATCTTCGAGTGGATTTGGTCCGAAACAAGGGAATGTTTTGTCGTGTCTGTGCCGAATCGGCGTGCCACTACTCTTATGCGCATCATATATGCAAGAATTCGACCAAGAACAAGGATAATTTCTGACTGCTGGAAGGCTTACAATGAAATCGAAGCAACAGAATTTGAACACAAGACCGTGAATCACAAGTACAACTTTGTGGATCCTCTGACGCTTGCTCACATACAAGCCATTGAGAATACTTAGCGTCCAGTAAAGCTAGATAACAGAGAGCGATTTGGCACCAACCGAAATTTCGTCAAATCCTATATGGCTGAGTTCATGTGGCGCAGCAGACTCAATGACAAAGATCCATTCGACGCCAATTAGAACACATCGCACAAAATTTGACTATCAGAAGAGCAGATAGGATTTTATTTGTTGAAATTGCTACTTCTGTTGTTTAAAGTTGTTTTATTTGAAAAAAAGTCGGTGTCGAAGTTTTTGAAAAATGATGGTGTATAACAAACAAGATCCATGTTTTCTCTTGAAATATCTATACATGATTCATATTCTACAAGCATTGTCATCAGTATTGCTCAATATAATAACGAAGAGACTGTACTCGTGTTTGTTATATTGTCATGAACCAAGGTAAATAATGATGGAAAATGCATGAACATATAATCTTACTAAAAATATTTATTTTATCGATATTATACTAGGTGAAAAATAATATTTTGCCAGAGGGATACCGCTATACTTTCTAGTAGAGCAAATAATGAATATTACCGGGTGTTTGAAAAGTCACTTACCAAAAAAAAATCTGAATATCTCCCTTACGGCTCTAGCAAACGAACTGATTTTTTTATCAATGATAGAGGCATGTTCAAAGTTTATATCCATAAAGACATGTCTAGAGAGACGCTTTGTTAAGTATCATTATTAGTTTGAACAAAAAAAATTTTATTTTTTCACAAATAGGAATAGGGTGAGCCAAAAGCCACCTTACCAAGAAAAAATTGAATATTTCGGCTACAGCTCAACCAAACAAATTGATTTTTTTACTCATAATAGCGGCATATTCACACTTTAAATCCATACGGACAAGGTTAGAGAAAACCTTTGTTAAGTATCACAAATGACTTCAACAAAAAAATGTTTACTTTTTCACAGATAAGAAAAAAAACCAATATAATTAACGAAGAATTTCTCTAAGCATGTCTTTATGAACCGGAAGCTTCGACATGCCTCTATTATTGATAACAGAATCAGCCCGTTTGCTCAAACCGTAATGGAGATAATCAGTTTTTTCTCCGTTGTGTACTTTTTGGACAATCTTGAAAAGTCATTTTGTAGAAAAACAAATTGAATATCTCCTTTACGGCTCAAGCAAACGAGCTGATTTTTTTATCAATGATAGAGGTATGTTCAAGCATCATATTGATATAGACATGTCTAGAGGGATCTTTTGTCAAGTAAATTGTTTTTTCTTCCTATCTGTAAAAAAGTAAACATTTTTTTTGTTCAAATCAATAATGATACTTAACAAAGCGCCTCTCTAGACATGTCTTTATGGATATAAACTTTGAACATGCCTCTATCATTGATAAAAAAATCAGTTCGTTTGCTCGAGCTGTAAGAGAGATATTCAAATTTTTTTTTGGTAAGTGACTTTTCAAACACCCGGTATATCAAATAAAAGCCCGTCCAAAATGGGATTCATTGATACTAAATTGTAAGGGTTATGAAAACTTTTTTTAATATCGAACTTTACAATGGACCGGTCTCTCATGTCAGACGATTTCCTTAACTATTTTGGTGTCAAATGATAGCCCTTAACGAGAAACTACCAAATTAAAAATATGAGCTGCCAATGACGAGTCTAGCTAGAGATATTCAAATTTTAAGGTACTGAAAATTTAGATATATAATAACAACAGAATTTTTCGAATGCAATTTTTCGTAGTATTAACTACTTTTTCAAGCAGTGTTGCGCAAATTTCGATATTTTCTGAAGGTTCAGCAATGTATGAACGAGAAAAAGAACCTTCTTGTAAGAACAGTGACTAGTCCATAAGATGTCGTAATTGAATGCATTGCTGCTTCAATATTCGACATATCGATACTTTCTCTAAGATTAGTTCAGTATTGTTCCATTCGAATGAGTTTGTAGAAACATTCTTTCTAATCTTCTATAAATACTATTGCTTTGAAAAGATTATACATTAATCCGATAAAAGTATGAATCTAGTGAATATCGTAGAACATCTTCTTGATTTAACTAAAGCTAAATTCGGTTTCGAAGCTAAAACAACAACAACAAGTGATGAAATATTTGCTTCAGAGCAGCTGTTTGAAATACTCAAGGCTTTCAAACACAGCTGCTTTAACGAACTCCATACCTATGACTCTCTTGAGTTTGACGATGAATACGATGATATGATGGATGAAGAGAGTAGTGATGAATCGGATGATTTCGAAGAGAATCAAGATCCAGATCTTAGAAACCATTTCACTTTGGAAGAAATGAAAAGTATTGTTGAATGGGTTGATCAACATCCAAATTATACAATTGCTACTATATCGCATAGATTTCGAAAAATTAAATCCATGACTTATATCAAAAGATTCAGAGAGTATATTAGTCAAAACGGCTCAAATCTTGAAAAACTAAATAAAATCAAGGATTTCATGTTAAACGAATTTTATATTAAAAGAGCCATTGAAAAAGAAGCAGTTCATGACATTGATCTACAACTTTTTGCAATACAAAAGGCAAGAGATTTAGGTTGGGATACCTTCAAGGCAAGTGAATCATTCATCACCAGGTTCAAGAAAGAAAATCGAATTTCATCAAGAAAATACAATAAACTTATTACCCGAGACACATCAAAAAGAAAAATTTGTACTTTAAATGGTATGCATCAACCATATTCAAATTCATTATATTTATCTAAAAATAATATATTTTAGATGCTCGAAATTGGATTGAAAGCAAAAGATCATTAATTTCAACATTTACTGCACATGAAATTCTAAACAGTGATCATTGTTCATTTCAACAGGAATATGTTTCACCGAGAACTCTGTCATTTACTGGTGAACGAACAACAGAAGTAGCTGTTAAAAAGAAACACAATATTACTCACTCGTATACAGTTCAACCTATTAGTTCAGCTGCCGGTCACTTGTTAAACAAGTTTTTGCTTATTCTTCACGAAAAACAAAATGAATTTGGTCCCAGAGTGCAGAAGGATTTAATCGTGCCGCCGAATGTGGTTGTACGAGCTTCTACCTCTGGAAAAAGTAATGATGAAAATCATCGTATTTTTTTAAAGGAAGTTCTTGCGCCTGTCGTTGGCACAAAATTCCTTCTTTTTCTTGATTGTTGGAAAACTCAAACTGGTTTAGATAAGTTTAGATCAGTCTTTCCTAATCAAAAAAGTCAGCTATTAATATTTCCTGAAGGATCAACCGGTTATGTTCAACCACAAGACTTATCCTTATTTCGTTCGTGGAAATTCATTTATAAGAAAATTGAACATTACACTCACATCAATCGCACAGTGATCAATATGAGTGATCGTCAATACTTTATAAATATGCAATCTGTTATTCATAATCAATTATCTGCTCCATCATTCAAAAATCTAATAAAATCAGGATTTATAAATGCTGGAATAATTCACGGAACAATTGAAAAAGTTGACAAACCAAAGGATATTTGTTTCAAATTCTACGATCTCTATTGTTCAATGGATAATTGTGAAAATCGAACACTTCTGAGTTGTGCTTGGTGCAAGAAACACTTTTGTCATTATCATCTGATTGAAAAAATTCATATTCATTCGTAGTATAGCATAATAAAGATACGTTGAACTTATTACTTTCGATTTAAATAAGAACGAATGGATTAAAAACGTTTTGTTATGATGAACAGAAGGTTCTTTTTCTCGTTCATACATTGCTGAACCTTCAGAAAATATCGAAATTTGCGCAACACTGCTTGAAAAAGTAGTTAATACTACGAAAAATTGCATTCGAAAAATTCTGTTGTTATTATATATCTAAATTTTCAGTACCTTAAAATTTGAATATCTCTAGCTAGACTCGTCATTGGCAGCTCATATTTTTAATTTGGTAGTTTCTCGTTAAGGGCTATCATTTGACACCAAAATAGTTAAGGAAATCGTCTGACATGAGAGACCGGTCCATTGTAAGAGAGTTGATCGTAGAAAGATTTTCTCAGATCTAGGGTACCAACAATAGTGAGAAGTATGCTAAAAATGGGTATTTTTGAAAGTTTTTAACTAGGAAAAATTTTTCGTCAGAAAATTAGTGAGAAACCAATAGCACAGGATTGTAGAGCATGAAAACCTGCATCGCATGAGATATAATTCATGTGGAGACGAGCTAGTCTTGACTGATCCCAATCGGTCAAAGGTAGTGCTACTTGTTGGGAAAGACGAATTTTTTCATGATTTTTCAGAGATTTTTTGCTTTTGTCCCGCATAATACGGTCTTCAGATAAAAATTAACTAGTACATCTTGTAGCTCGCGAAAAACTGTATCGAATGACGTTGATCTCAAAATTCCACAGTTCTATCTTGTCGGCTTGATTTGTTCACAAATGGTCAGGATAACTTGCGATTTTTTCACTTCTTTTATTGTCACCGTTTGTTTTCGGCAAGATATTCACTTGTGTAAGCACAGTTTGGTACCATAGTTTGGTACTAGGTTGTGCAGTGCGAAGAGAGCTTTCGATTGAGCCCAAAATGTTGGGATTGAGTGAAGGTTTTCATTGTTTTCCAAAAAAATACTGAGGGGGCCCTACTTTGCCCGAATTTTTCGATTTTTAGCAAAAGTACCCCTCAGAAAACCGAGTGTTACTCCTACAAAACACATCATACATGGATCGAATTTGGTACCGTTGGAATTGCCGTTTCTCGCTGCATCTAGTAGGCCGATTAGAAATCTCAGAAAATGTGTCTACGATATCTGTGTATAGTGGGCCAAAAAGGGCCTTTATCTGCCCCTGTCCTTTCGTCTTTGTATATTTCGGTACATTTTGCCTGTAGAAACAAAATGTACATGTACACTTTGCCGGTATAAAACACAAGTATGCTGTACATCTTGTTTTAGATTTCCATTGGAAACACTGTACAATACCCAATTTTGATTGCTAGTAACAAGATTGTGGAGCCATTGATAGTTGCGTTGAGATGTCATTAATTCCATACAAATGTCAACATTATATTGGAGCTGATGCGATGACAATTCATGTGTTATCCAAACTCCGTATTTCCATAGTTTCGCTAATTCGTGCAGATGTATTTTCCCTGTAATATGAGAGCGCCCAAGTCGCTCTGCTAAACACCGTGTAATCAATCTAGGATCTTCTTCGATAAGTTGCTTTAAGACATCCATATCCACCTATAGAGGTCTTCTTATATGAGGTAAATCTTCGAATTCTAAGTTACCGTTCTTGAACCGATCGAATCAATGTTGTACTGTGCGGATGGAGAATACATCCTTGCCCATCGTCCTACATATGTTTCTTGTTGCTTTGCAACTTAAACGGAATTCATGAAGCAGAAGCACTCGGAGCTCTCTACGGGATACCTTCATTTCTAATTCGAAATCAACATCCATATCCATAGTGTTGTTGCCGGTCGAAAGATATTTGTACCTCCTTTAAATACCCTTAATATGGCAGCTTCTAGAACTTTCTTCACTGTTCTAGGAAAATTAAGAAAAACAGAAAAATTCTTTATCAACCTAATATATGAAGGGATTTATCGACTAAGTCATGGGCTATCTCTTAAGATTTAGGCATCATTCAGGTAGTGTGCTCAACCAACTTGGAAACTCCTCCATCAGATTTGACTTGGTTGTTTCGAAGTCGGCTAACGAGAGAAGGTCCCCAGGTGTTACGCTCCATTTTGAATCGGACATATATCATTTTGTAGAGCTCAGAGAGACTAGCAAAAGCCTAAAAGAATTTCTCCCCATGAGCCTTTGGAATCGATTTATGGCCTATTTATTGAATTTTTGACCATTTTTTCGATATTGAGCAATAAATCAAATAACGATGTTTCGACCTGAAATTTTGCCCGTAGATAGGTCTAATCATCTTTAAAATACCCCGAAAATTTCAGCTGAAAAGAATGTTTCTTTGTCGAGATATTGAATTATTAAAAAATCATCGCTTATTAAAGACAAGGCGCAAAATGCCAACTTACTTGAATATCCAATATCTCGATAAAGTAACATCTTTTCAGCTGAAATTTTCAGGATATTTCAAAGATGATTAGACCTATCTATGGGCAGAATTTTCAGGTCAAAACTTTGTTATTTGATTTATTGCTTAATATCGAAAAAATGGTCAAAAATTCAGTAAAAAAGTCATAAATCGATTCCAAAAGCCCATTGGAAGAAACCCTTTTAGGCTTTTGCTAGTCTCACTGAGCTCTACAAAATGGTATAAGTCCGATTCAAAACGGAGCGTAACACCTGGGGACCTTCTCTCGTAAGTTCTTCTCAGCTCGATTGCAATAGTCATATCCAGTCAATGTAATGCGGATTCCAAGGATTATGTGTATTCATGTGATGTCTTCACACGTCAAGAATTCTCAATATTTCACAAAGGGTTCATTAACGATTTTGAAACTTTAGAATTCAGTCACTGTTGAGAAAAAACGCGTAGTTATATGGATAAAAGTTACAAGTGATAGAAACTCTACGCATTGCTTTAAAAAGTTCGTTGTTTGCGTGCATGTCGAAATCATGTTTTTCAATCTGTCTAAAAATCGAACACCGTGATAATATAAGATGAAGTATTAGTTTAATGCTGCATAACGGCTTAAACCCTCTGCAATATTTATCCTTGTTTTTATACCTTCACACCTGTTTATCTTAGTCGTTGCAGTCGTTTTTGACAAGCGTCAATAAGTGCGTCGACAAATATATGAAGATCATTGTAAACGGTTCGATGACTTATCAGACAAACTCTAATGTGTGAAGTGTCTTCAAGCGTAGTTGGAGAAACTATGGCAATACCATTCTCTTCCAGATCTGCGACAACTTCATTATTAAATAAGTCAACATTAGCAGCATCAGAAACTAATTCCGCTGGTTCCAAACGAAAGCAAACTATGTTGAGTAACGAAGCTGGTTTAAATACTCGAATCAACGGATAATGTTTCTCTAATAATTCAACTAAATATTTCGCTTGTCTACAATTCTGCTCAATTATGTTTCCTAGTTTTTTTAATCCATTTTCTTTAAATAAAAACCATATTTTAAGTGCCCGATTAGGACGTGAAACTTCTAGACCATAGTCACAGATCCATGTCCTATCGCACGAACCCCGTTTACTTTGATTCAAACCAATATATTTTGAATTTAAGTATGCACCTGACGTCGGCGAAAATGCTTCTAACTGTAGCTGTCCGTTGCGTACAAGCACACATCCGGCAGTGAACGGAACCTGTAACCATTTGTGAAAATCAAATGCAATTGAATCAGCAAGTTGTATACCATTTACAAGTGATTTTAGTTCAGAGCTGAGAATAAGAGCACCACCTAGAGCACCATCAACATGGAACCATAAATTTTCAGATTTAGCGAGCGCAGCTAATTCTAATAGATTATCGATTGCACCGGTGTTCACTGTACCTGTTAGAGAAAAGATAAATAAAAATGATAAAAAAAATTCAGTTAAGCCTACTAAAGAGTTGTTTGAACATATTTATAATCTCACTCTACAGCACAGAGCTGGGTAAATCAGCCTTTTTCGAAAACAGATGTACAGTTAATTGATTTTCAAAACTCGTCAAATCACAAGTCAAATTTTTTCTCAAGTCACTGTTGTCGGAGAAAATTCACATTTTTGTAACAGACTTTGACCAGATATATAGTTTTTTCTCTTCGTAAACGACGATAGTTCTATCGATTTAAAAAACATTGCATGTTTCAGGTATTTTTGGTCATTTTCATCAACAAAATAGAAAATGACTTGATGTGAGATTTTGTAAAGCGATCGAGCTGAGTCGTAGTCAAAATTTTAGGGTATAGCTATATCTATATTAAAGAGATACCAAATAGAGCTGTTATCACCTCCTAAGATGGTAGCAAGGACAACTATTACCTCTCGAAGAGGTGCTTGCAGATCTATTTTCAATTTTAACCAGATGGCTTAAGTGTTTAGTGTCATCTTTAAAAGATGGCTCGAGGGGCTTTGACGTCTTAGGACGACATCAAGAGTCACTGACACCTTCGCCTTAAAATACTTTTGTATCCAACCTTTTCGACAAGATTCTCTAAGTTGAAACTACAGTGGCTCTTTTTACCATCTCGAATAGACGATGAGAGCCCTTCGAATCACCTCCTTAAAAGTTGTAATAGTTTGACTTATATAGACCATAGGATTACATCGAAAAATGAAATATTGAATCGATGAGTTATCAAAATGAAGTATATAGTGTCCGATGCAGTTTTTGATGCTTTTTCAGGATACGGAGTCAAAAAATGGCACAGACTGTTCTTGATGCGCTTTTGATTAGAATATGATCACTAGACTTGATTTTTCAGTGATTTCTTATCTAATACATCGAAGATCTGCGGGTCTGAGAAAGCAAAGCATGGAGAAAATATCTTTATATACAGTTCGATGGGGTAAATAATTCGGTATATTTTCAGATATTATCATAAAAGTTAACTGCAAGCGTCGAGAAGAAAATAGTGAAACATCGCGAAAACGAAAATTTTGATATTTTGACCTAAACTATCGAAGCACAGTGTCAGTGTTATTTGTTCAACTTTTTGAAGGCTAAGCGAGAATGAGCTGAAATTTTGAATATCTAGGTTTTCAACCATGCTTTTTCATTTTATCCGAAATAATCGTATTTTTAAAATTCGCCATATGATCATATTAATCAGATTAGGTGGTATTCTCATGGACCCTCTCTGAAGGTAATTCTTGACAGACTCAGTATTTAGAACTGAAATTTTACCCTGAGGTGTCTAGACCAAGATACATTTCCTCTGAAAATTTCATCAAGATTAGATGAGCTGAGGCAAAATTAAATTTTAGGGTGAAGGAAGGAGGTTTAAAGTAAGAGAAACGAATCAGCTTCATTGTAAAGTACATACGCGTATGCACTATTATCCATTTAAAAAAAGACGGATGAGTATTTTTCGAATAACTCTTGATAGAAGCAAAATCAAGAGCTGCGGTTGATATCGTTGAAAACAGGAGATGGAGACCCATCGATCTGTATGTCATCGAATAATCTGGCTTGATTTTTCCAAGGACTTACATCGACATTTTCGAAAACTAACGTGCTCCGAAAGGTAAGTAAAATGAATTTTCAATAATCAGGCATGTATTCGAATCGCTAATCGAAGATCTATGAAACTGTGCAAGGCCCAGACTCCTAGAATTATTTGTTCAAGAGTTACGAGTATTATACTCGAAATGCTGAGCCAATTTTTCTAGTAACATCTGTGAAAAACATCACTTTTTAACGTTTTTTTTATTTTAGAAGAAATCACTTTTTCGGCATTTTTTTTCGAAAATAGATCAAGAAAAGTTTTAGAAAACATCTTAGAAAGACATATACCATATGATTCGATGCATTTTCAATTCCTCTCTCCAACGGTGAAAACCGCAACTCTCTATCTCGCCTCTATCAAAAGTTATTCGAGAAATATGCACCCATCCTTAATTTGAAATGTGCAAATGAGTGAAATTCTTATCTTATCTTGTAAGTTGTAAGCATAGGACAGGACTTTCAGAGCTGATGAACTTGGTTTGCGCTCTAGGGTTCAGCTCTTTTTAGGATGAATAACACAAATTCACTTACCTGCGTTACCCACTAGACAGAATGGAGTGAAACCCGCCTGTCGATCTTCATTTATTTTCTGTTTCAATATATCAATATTGATTCTGTATTGGTTATCACAAGGTATTAATCGTAATGCATCACTTCCCAAACCTAAAAGCTCAAATGCTCGTGTAACACAAAAATGTGTTTCAGTTGAACCATAGGCTACAATATAATTATTCTTCATCGTCTTCGTTATTCCATCGCGACGTACTAATCTTTCAGTGTTATCTTTTAAAGCGTTATTACGTGCTGTGCAAAGAGCAATAATTGTTGCCATACTTGTTCCGCTAACTAACAAGCTACCACATGTTGTTGGGAAATCGAACATTTGACGTACCCACTCAAGTACACATTTTTCGAGTAGCAGACCGCTTTGCATACGACCCGCTACACTAACATTTAAAGTGCTGGTAACTAATTCTGCTAAGATGCCACCTACTGTACAAGCATTACCTCCAACCCAGCCCCAAAATCGCGGATGAATGTTACCGTTGCTGTAGGGAAATACTAGCGATTTTATACTTTCGCAAATGTATTCCATAGTTTGAGGGAATTCAGGTAATTCCTCATAAAGTATTCTGTTCTGTATATCCGTTGGGATCGGCTGCCAAATTGGACGATCACGAATAGTTTGAAGAAAATCAAGACAATATGTCAGCATAGAGTGTACTAATTTTCCAGTAGTAGACCAACACACCGGATCCAATGATATTTCTCTAGACACTTTATCGTCTTCGAGTTTTTCGTTTAACCAAGGTATTTCTTCAGCTGAATAGCGATAAGCCCGAAATATAGCATTGTTTCTATGTGGTAATAGTTTTTTCGCTATCGGATCACGTAGCTCATTAAAATATGGATTAATGTATTCCCAACAGACTGTTCCATCCATGGTTACTTCGAAGAGCCGTCCAAAAAACGATTCAGTAATTAATGTATTGCCGTTGGGTAAACGCTGAGCCGCACCCATACATGGACTAAAAAATGATTCTGGTATGTTATCTACATACTGCCAAACAATCTCTTTCGTTTCATAGTTTACTTCAATTACGCGCGAATATGGATGTAACTGACCTAGACGATAGTTGCCGTTATCAAATATAAGGATATTGTTATTTAACAGTTCTGTTGCACAGTGCTGTTGAGCAAGTAACTCAGGACCTATACTCCAGATGACATTTCCATTTAGCCTGTTTATAATGATAACCGATGATACTACATGAAGACTTGCCAGCACATTTTTACCGTCCGACATTGGATAAACGCTATTGATCCATGGCCAATGATAACGTTCAAATATAGGTTGAATCGGGTAAGCTTGATATGAAAGATGCTCATCCGCTTTCCACTGCCAAAGTAGGTGACCGTCTCCATCAATCTCATTAATGATGTCCGAATAAATAACTCCTCCTTCGCATCCATTCTTTCCATCTACGCCACCTAAAATTTTCTTGCTTTTTTCTTCGTCTAATGGTTGCATAGTTGTGTAAAGTATTCGTCCGTCACCATAGTGATATGCATCATGATGGCCTAAATTATCGCTGCTTTTACGTACTATGATTCCATTTTTATCAACTTCAATCATTAAGCCACTGCGCGTCAAACTATGGTACGGAAACGGCAGTTTGTACAAATCTGGATACTGTGCATTAAATGACAAATTACCGTTAGGTAACAAGCGTGCATATAATCCTGTTTGTAAGTTTAATGTCCATCGATGTACTTCATTTCCGTACATATCAACAAGATAAACATCACCAAAGCTGTTAATCGGTGTAAAAAGCGTGTAACCATTGTAAGAGAGTTTATCATCGATGCCGATGAGACCAGTAGGGCGACGCATAAGACTATTCTGAAGCATCTTTTTTCTTTTCTAATAATAATAATGATGATGATGATGTGCTTTGATTTTTTAAATGATATATTCAGGAAAATAAAGTCATAATATGATGTAGATAAGGAAAACGTTATAATATGCTTGTCAATTAACGTTCGCATAGGTACAAAAAAAGAACAAAGTAATGGGAAAAAGGTTATTTCTTCTGCAGTCAAGCGTACAGACCTCATTCATAGTACAAAATTTTCGAACTCAAAGCGGATTTTGAAAAGCTTGAGCTTTTTTAGTAATTAATTAGATTTTAGTCTTCTAACCAAATCAGCGTGGGTTCTGCAACTCTACAACAGAGACTCACGACATTGGTAAGAGATATACTGTCGCGTAGTGTTTGGTTCGGTTTCTATATTATACGGGTATCAGAAAAGGTCTACAGTATATCGTCTAGGCGTGTATCGTTTACTATAAAAATTTCTCTTCGTACACTGTAAAAAAGCTGTACAATAATAAATCCTTAGAGGATTTATAAAAGTACAACGTATAATAAACCCTTTTTATCGTATCTTAAAATATTTATAAACCTTTTCTAAGAATTTATGAAAGAATATTTCACTTTCATAAATCCTAAAAGGGATTATTACGTAGGGTATACCAAAAGTTCGGGCAGTGGTACTTTTTTTGCTTATAGAAAGCTCGAAATAATTGTCTTCTTTCATAAAACGATAGAGCGTCTTTTACTCTATTTTCCTATGCTATTTGATCACTATTCATCTAATACTATAATAATGGAATTTTGATAAAAACTATTTTTGTTGACACCTAGTTAGTTATTTCAGATCATATTGTGTGGAGCATTTTGTATCCCATTTTATGATTTTGTCGTTAATTAACAAACTATTTCAAAAGACTAAAACATACTAGAAGATTTAGCGTGAAGAGCTTTACAATTTCTAAAGAACTACTTATTTTATAATTGTACGTTTTTTGTCTTCAAAATGAGCAAAACTTTGGGCGACTGTATTTTGACGTTACGAAAACAGGATCTTTTGTTGGCAAGAGCTGTATTTGTTATTGTCTTTGTCACTTTTTTTTATAGATGTTCATTGTAAATTGTAGAACTCTTCACCCTGCATCTTCTAGTGTATTTTCCTTTTCTAATAAAAATATCAAATAATAAGCAAATGACATCGAAAAAAGCGAATACGACTTTTACCGAAGAAAATATTCTGTTTTCGCAACGTCGAAAATTGGTCGTTCAGAATTTCCCTTATTTTGAACATAAAAATATGCAACTCTAAAATAAGTAACTGTTTATAAATTGTAGAGCTTTTCACGCTGCATCTTACGGTATATTTTGTTTTTTTAATACAAAGTATTAAACGATGATAAAATGGGGTACAAAATGCTCCACACAATATGATCTGAAATAACTAACTAGGTGTCAACAAAAATAGTTTTTATCAAAATTCCATTATTATAGTATTAGATGAATAGTGATCAAATAGCATAGGAAAATAGAGTAAAAGACGCTCTATAGTTTTATGAAAGAAGAAAATTATTTCGAGCTTTCTATAAGCAAAAAAAGTACCACTGCCCAAACTTTTGGTATGCCCTACGTATATGAAACAGACGCTTTTTTTAATGGCCGAAGAGTTCATTTTTTGTTACTTTGTCTTTTTATCAATCGATACACTTTATTTAAGAAAAAAAAATACCACAAGATGCAGCGTGAAATGCTCGACAATTTTCGAAGCATAGCTTATTTTATATATGTAGCTTTTGTGTCAAAAATATCGTACGACCAATGTTCGCCGCTACGAAGATGCCATTTACTTTTTACACGCGCGGAATTCTTTTTTTCTTGTTTCATCCATAAATTAAACTGCTCTTTGTAAATTGTAGAGCTTTCCACGCTCTATCTTCTAGTATATTTTGTTTTTCTAATACAATGTATTAAATGAGTGAAAGTTGAAATATAATGTACAACCATTCAACTTGCCACATTCGTTATTATTCTGAAAATAGAACTCTATTTTTTCGTATTTCACTGAAACACAATATCTTAGAACAGTATTGACAAAATTTGTTCGTATAAAAAAAAATGTATGTATTCATCTATCATTTAAAAAAAATAAGTCAATGAAATTAAATTCAATAGTGAAGATAAACAAAAAGCTTAAGTGGAAGAGGCTTTTGAGACGCCCTGTATATGTGTTCTTATAATTTTCCTTCCAGTGCAATTGGTATTTTCCATTCGTTCTTCTTTATTTGTTTCTTCTGTATATCACATATATTTAGTCCTTTTCTTTCTTTCTTTATATGTCACCTTCTCATATGTTTTACGTCTGTTGGAATTCATCCCAACTGATCTATCTCAATCATCCGATGGATATTTCCCGAAGATATGTTTTCCTTTCACTGTATTGTTCAATGAATTTTTCCCTTGTTTTCTCTATAGATATTACTACCGCTAGTGGATTATCCATCCTACAAGGGGGAAACGGCGGATTTTTGGGATTGCCAATCCTTGACAAATCCCTAAAAAATCCCAAAAATCCCAAAAAACCCCAAAATTGACCGGCAACGTTCTCTTATAAATGAAAAGACTTTCGAGCTGAAATTTTTATCATATGCAGGCTTCCTGGTCCTTGAAATATCCTACAAGTTTCAGTGTAAATGGATGTTTCCTTCTCAAGATAATCAATTTTTGAAGAAAACGGGATTTTCTCACTGTGCTGTGAAATATGAGAATTTTTTGCAATCGCATCATTTTCAGAAGAGAATATCCGTTTGCGCTGTAACTTTCAGGATATTGTAAGAACCACGAGGTCTACATATGGTAAAAATCTCAGCTCGAAATTCCTTCATTTGTGAGGGAAAAATGCTAATGAATTTTCGGATAATCAAAATCCCAAAAATCTCAAAAATCCTGAAAAAATCCTAAAAATCTCAAAAATCCCAAAAAAATCCCAAAATCCGCAATCCGCCGTTTCCCCCTTGCCATCCTATAAATAGTCAGCAATTTTCTATGAATAAAGAGTGTGTTATACCATCTACATCCATTTGGTTCTATCATCCAATCGATAATCTAGAGTTAGCCACATAATAATGGTAACGGAGAATGAATGATACATTGTAATCAACCTGACGTTCATTGTTACACTTCAGTAACTTCGCTTGCTCTCTTTCTCTAATAGTAACGCTATCGCTAGAAACTTATTCTTTTCTTTTATGCATTGGTGAAGGTATTGTATTTAGGCTGTCATTAACGTAGGTGAGTATCTCTTACTGCTAACACAAAGCTATATAGTGTAATCTACTCTTCTATCTACTAAATGTGATACATACTAACACGCTCTGCTGTTCACCATACTTTATCATTGTCGCTGTAAAGAACGTCACTTTTTATTCTTTTTATAGTATCGAAGAGGTATATTAAATTATAAAAAAATGAGTTTAGCAGCAGGAAATATACCACTGGTAAATTCATGGACAGAATGGGCTCAACTTGAACACATAATGGTTGGGAGTGCAGAAGACATGTGCTATCCAGATGAAGAATGGATTCCATTAAATCGTCCACGTACTGATGAGATGAAGCCCTATATGATATTGTATAGTGGTCTTCGACCATCAAGTAGAATTTTAAAAGCCCAAAATCAGTTACAACAATTAACTGATATACTAGAAGGTGAACATATAAGAGTAAGTGAAATAAACGAACTAGAAGCGGATATTAATCTTTCAATGGATCGTAAACGTAGTTTTCCTGTCACTGAAGGAGCGAATATCAGCAGCGATGATAATAAAGACTATGAGAAAATGAAAATAATAAAGAAAACAAAAATAAAAACATGTCGTCCTCCAAAAACTAGTGCAGAGCCGAAATTTAATCATTATATTAAAACGCCGTGGTTTCAAAATCCGTATCAGTATGGTCTCTCTTGTCCACGTGATATGCTTATCACACTAGGTAACACAGTTCTAGAAGCACCGACCGCTGCGCGTTGTCGTTATTTTGAATCGAAATATTATCGTTCTTTCATCGATACTTTATGGCTTAATGATAAACGTGTGCAATGGAAACAGGCACCAAAACCAACATGTTCATCAGCAATGTTCGACATAGACACCGAAGATAATCCACTCTCTGCTGTGAATAGTCCTTATTTTCCACAAAGCGGATATAAAACGCCGTTGAATGAAAGTGAAATCGCTTTCGATGCAGCTGACATGATGCGTATGGGCAAAGACATTTTCTATAAAAAAGGCATGTCAGCCAATAACAAAGGTTTAGAATGGCTGAGACGCGAATTTCCTGAATTTCGCTTTCACATGGTGCACTTTCCAAATATGAATCATATTCACTTGGACGTCTCACTTGTTCCATTGCGTCCACCAACAGCAGGATCACACGGACTAATTTTAATCAACCAAAACTTTCCACCATTAAAAAGTGAAATCAAAATATTCCTAGATAACGACTGGAAACCAATATGGGCACCAAAAGCCGCAACAAATCTAGTGCCACCGGTAGCAATGTGTTCTTCAAATCTCAATATGAATCTGCTATCTTTAAATGAAAATTGTGTCATCATTGAAGAATGTGAATCACCTTTGTACCGATTGTTAGAAGATGAACTCGGTTTCGACGTTATAACATGCCCGCTACGAGTATTGAATGAATTCGGTGGTGGAATTCATTGTGGTAAGTGTGAAAAAGCATCATTTTTCGTTACTCTTGAAAAGAAAGGATTTTCAATCTTTGAGGTGGGTCTTCTCTCTTCATTTTATCTGAAACTGCGTTATTTGCGCACGCGAACTAGTTTCATAGTAAACAGGTCTAGTTCTCATCAATTATCGGCTTTTTACGTTGATGTTCAAGATTTATGTAGAAGTGGTGACAAATATGAGCTAAGCCCAACCTAAAACAGTGTAAACTCGCCCGAAATTTTTTTAAACTTCTTGCCGAGAGCTGATCAATTCTTCATATTAGTGATGACACAGCTTAGTAGTTCTTATGCTTTACAGATTTTTTAGTTTTCTATCGCTTGTGTGTTATAAATCAGTCCAGAAAACGTTTCTCTTTTCTTGTATTTAAGAGAGAGAGCTCTAAGCTCCGACAAGCCTGTCTGGCTAGTTCAAAACAAAACAGTTTTTGAAAATACAGCTTGAGAAACATAGGACTGTTGAGTATTTTTTTTCTTTTGTCTAACAAAAAATCACACAACGATGAAGAACAAAACGCAACGAAAAATTATTAGCCTATGGCATATAAGTAATGAAACAAAATATCGTGATCTGTAGTTTTTAGACAGGAAATACTAAAGATCTAATTGTTTCACTGTTAGATAGATCAAAGTGTGCGCTTTTACATGTATTGTTTAAATTTTTTCATTAAGTTGAGATTCTTGAAAGATGTTCGAAGAGAAAATCGCAGAGTTTCTCTATATAGAGAAACAGCATGGTTTTCCAGTTTTGGATTCAACCGTCTTGGAAGATAGTCAACCTCAAATATATATATACATCATACTACAGTGCAAAATATCGAGGTATTTAACTTTATCTGTGATCATCTAGGACTGACTTACTGAATGAAATCTCTCTGACACCCCTGAAATTGAGTTTTTAGTATTATCACTATATTTTTTCGACTTTTTCAATCATATTTCATATTCAATAAAAACGACTTATATAATAATCGACACAGGTCATCTTGCTTTACAAAACAGTACATAATTCTTCTCTCACGATGGAAAGTTTCTAACTGTGCGATGCCAATCGAGCTTATAATTTGTCTATATTATGATTTTGATGAGAGTAATAAAAGTAAAAAAAAACTTTGTTCTCATACCTTCTTCTCTTGATGTTAGGACCATTTTACTAAAGAAGGGAGGAGGCGTTTAAGATACTAAATCGACCTATAAAACTTGTCTCAGCATAGGTCCATCAAAACATATATCAATTGCCAGGGCATGATGAATTTGATATTTTGACAGTATTTTTATAGGGTCTTGATCGAATTTCCGAAGCAAAACGCTATTTACAAAGTAGACCATTTTTGGTCATAATTCCTATAATCCACCTTATTATATGCGGTTCAGTTTTGTAGTAAATATATTGGAAAAGATAGTTATGAAATTATATATTTGATAGCTTTTTCATAGGGTTTTGATCGTATATATGAATCAACAGTTGATTGTCTGATTCAGCGAGGAGAAGAGCTGATATACTGGTAGGCACTAGTACTATAAATCTTCTTATTTACAAACAATTTTTATCTTTCAATAAATATTTTATCGTAAAAATTGAAGGTACCAAAACTCTGGTCTTGTTCATCGGATAGTCCTTTTTGAAACCTACAAAACTATATATTTCGTAACGTGTAAAAAATATGGCCACTATGAAAATTCCTAGTTATATTGTACTTGCGGTATGGTTTTTTTATATTTTTGCCTGTTTTTGACTAGTAACTAGTCTTTTCCTATCAATTAAGTCTTACGAGGAAATCACCCCAAGTGATTTGCCGCTTTTGGGTTCGGACTTTGTGCATAATGTAGATCCCAACGAGCCATGAAAAATCTCAAGAGGATAAAGGCCCATAGGTCTTTTCTCCAGAGTTATAGCCATTTTACAGAAGCTTTAACCTATAGTACAGTGTATGCTAACAAATTGAATGACGATATTTTGATCTGAAATTTTGTTCACAGATAGGTCTACTTATAATTAGAACATCCTGAAATTTTCAGTTCAAAAAAATTTTTTCTTCACGAGATATTAAGTTTTCAAAAATCACTCATATGCTATGAAAGATTCGAAAATCTCATGTTTCTTGGAACTTTAATATCTCGTGAAGAAAAAATTTTTTTGAACTGAAAATTTCAGGATATTCTAATTATAAGTAGACCTATCTGTGAACAAAATTTCAGATCAAAATATCGTCATTCAATTTGTTAGCATACACTGTACTATAGGTTAAAGCTTCTGTAAAATGGCTATAACTCTGGAGAAAAGACCTATGGGCCTTTATCCTCTTGAGATTTTTCATGGCTCGTTGGGATCTACATTATGCACAAAGTCCGAACCCAAAAGCGGCAAATCACTTGGGGTGATTTCCTCGTGAGACTTAATTGATAGGAAAAGACTCGTTTCTAATCAAAAATAGACAAAAATATGAAAAAACCGTACCTCGAGTACAATGTAACTAGGAGTTTTTCTGGTGGCCATATTTTTTTACACCTTAGTAAATATATAGTTTTGTAGATTTCAAAAAAGGCTATTCAATAAGCAAGACCAGAGTTTTGGTACCTTCCATTTTTACGATAAAATATTTATTAAAAAATAAAAATTGTTTGCAAATAGAGGACTTATAGCATCAATCTACCAGTATATTAGCTCTTCTCCTCCCTGAATCAAACAATCAATTGTTGATTAATATATACGATTAAAGTCCTTTGAAAAAGCTATCAAATACATCATTTCATAACTATCTCTTCTAATCAATTTACTATGAAACTGAACCGCCTATAATAGAGTCGATTATATGATTTATGACCAAAAATCGACTACTTTGAAATTAGCGTTTTGCTTCGAAAATTCGATCAAAACCATATAAAAATAGTGTCAAAATGTCAAATTCAACATGCTCTACCAATTGATATATGATTTGATGGATGTAGGCTAAGAAAAGTTCTATGGGTCGATTTGGTATCTTATACGTTCCTCTTCTTTCTTGAAACAAGCATAAGTTGCGAATTTAAAACATGATTTTGCTACAAAATATAATTGGGTCATCTCAACACTGCCGCCTTATTAAAAAAGAGATTGATTCATTTCATGAGGAAAATGTTGGAATATATTGCAGTCTATATCTATTACAAAATCCAGTGATATATCACCGAAAACATAGTACAAAACAGAAGATTAAATTAGAATTTAAACCTCAGATGTCTGTTTTTATGTCATCGAACAGAATATTGCATATATGCGTAGGTACATTTTGAGAACGACTATATCACTGCAATAAAATAGCAGATACTCGTCTTTCATAATTACTTAGTTCTCTCAATAAAAACTACTATGTTCGAGTACCATTGATGATACTTTTCTTATTTCTCTCTTTATTAATATCTTTCATGAAATAAACATTTCTTTCTCATTTATTAATATAAATATATCACATTCTCATATTCATCTATTAAATGAAATATCTGCATAAGCTAAATAATATTCATGTCAAGCATTATAATGCATACAAGATTCTTATGTGACACAAGGATGAGAATTAAATCTGCTACAGCACATACATGCGAATGTGTTATTTAATAAAGAGAACATAGCGTTCTTGTTGCGTCAAAAATCTGTAAAAACTCCATACTTCTTGAATTTTTGAAACTTTAGAAGACTGACATTCACTCTGATCAAAATTCATAGCACTGTCTTTGAGGTCTTGGACAGAAACGGACTAACACCTTCTACTTGGCTAGTTAGACTGCTAGAAAGGATGGAAATAAGATTAAGTGCGTCTATTGTTTGATAATGTTTGTCCTGACCAAGTATCGTATCTGCATATTGGTCCCGCCATTCTGTTTTTCTGGTAGTTTATACAGCGCTTTGTTGACCGATATGTTAATTTCGAGACTGTGTAAATTCGTTAAACTCCTGTGTGCGTCCAGCTTTTTGCACTGACTTTTGGGAATCTCTGCAAAGAAACTTGAAGACCAAAGCGTCTCACAGGGGAAGATCCTCAAATGTCACGCACTGTTTTGAATTGAATCTATACCAATTTGTAGAGTTTGATGAGACTAGACGAAGCCTAAAAGCGCTCATCCTTATATGCTGTCCTTCTCAAGTTATGACCGTTTTACTGAATTATTGACCTCTGCCAAGGCATATACGGGAAAATAGAACTACGAGATTTTTGCCTGAAATTTTGCCTATATATAGGTCTTGTGGGCCTTGGGATATTCTAAAAATTTCAGCCCAACAGAGTGATTTCTTCTTGAGATATTTAGTGTTCAAGAAGTGATCGTGTGTCGCAAGGAAACGTTAGAAACGCGAGTATCTTCGACACTCGATATCTTAAGAAGAAATCACTCTGTTGGTATGAAATTTTTAGAATATTCTAAGAACCACAAGATCTATCTGTAGGTAAAACTTCAGGCCAAAATCTCGTAGTTCAATTTTCCCATATATGCCTTGGCCGAGGTTGAAAATCCGGTAAAACGGTCATAACTCGAGAAGGACAGCATATGGAGACGAACCCTTATAGGCTTCGTTTAGTCTCATTGAACTCTACAAATTGATATAGATTCGATTCAAAACGGAGCGTTACACTTGGGTATCTTCCATCATCAGCTAGAACCGTTGAAAGTCTGATAAATTCTAGTAAAATCTGCTTTTTTGCAGCTACACAGTAGCACTTTCTCAAAGATACATTTCTGCCTCTACGTCAAGTCATGTTTTTTGTCTTTTAACTTCTAAAAGACCTCTTTTTCTAAAGCGCAAGGTACTCTCACCCAATTGTGAGACTGTTTCGCAAAAAAAGCAACATTTTCAGCTTGTGTATGAAGTTTTTCTTATAACAGTCTTGTCTTTTCTAGAGAACGAAATAGCGAATGACTCATTCATCTTAGTTGTTCTTATTTTAGTTACATGGGATATTGTCCGAAACGATTCCTGCAAAGATTATTTTCCTGAACAGAACTACGAAGAAGAAAAGAAATTGGACTTAAACAACTTTTACGATGCACAAACTTATACTGATAATAAGCCGTGCTAGGTGATAGCATAAGTACTCATATTACGTTTACTAAAATACGATACAACAGCGTAAACTGATAATATACATTTACAGACTTCGAATGGAATTTTAAAAGATAGCCTTTATTCTAATGTTAATTCCATTCCTAAAATTTATTATAGTAAACGCGCTTGTATCGTTTCTAATTTTTAAATTCATTCTCACTTTGACCTGGCGAGTTATAGACAAACAATGCTGTACTCCTTTCTCTTGCAAAAGCAGCGGTATTTGTTTGTACACGCACTCTTTACTCGTATAAAATTCGCTTTCTATTAGTTGTCTGGTAGTAATAGAATCAGTATTTACAGGCTGGGTATGCCACGAAAACGAAGTAACGAGTGGCGTATTATAAATTGGTCACAAAGTTCCCCTTTTTTTAGAGCACTTTTCAGCACATTAAAGACTCCGTTTCAGGTTCATTCATTACAGAAGTTTTCGCTCCACAAAAGTGTCTACTTTGTTTTCGAAATATGTTTTTCCTATCGTCAAAAATTAATAAAAATTGACAGTCACTAAATCGTTTAACTGCGACTGTCAGAAAATAACACAATTATCAAAAATATTTTTAACGACAGTTCTGCAGAAATTCGAAATATACTGCAAGTTACTCCGTGAAATTCTGCATCTCGTGATATTTTATGAGTTTAGGGAAACAATTTGAAAGAACAATTTTTCAAGCAAAAACTAGAAAAGAATGAAAAGACCTTTCTCTGATCGATCCGTGCCATTATTTGTTTTTAATTCTCAACAATCTAAAGATTTCTGTTATTCACCTTGAATATCACGTTATTTTGTTCAGGATTAAATTCTGCATTTTATGATATACTAATAAATTGTTCATATAGTACAGTTGACTTTTGAAAATACGAATCTCGACAGCACATTCTAAATAAAATACTACCAGGGCGTTAGTTTGAAGTTTATTGTACTTGAATGACGCCACCAGGGGCTTTGAAAAGATCTTAGAACAATAGATCAGAAAATTCTCTTTCTATTGATGCTGAATACATAACATTTGGAAACGAACTTGATGAATAGAGGCTTACAAAAATAGGTAGATATTCAAAGAAAATAATAGGAAAACGCAGTTAGACGATTTAGTGACTGTCATTTTTTATTATTTTTTGACGATAGGAAAAACACATTTCGATAACAAAGTCGACAGTTTTGTAGAGCGAAAAATTCTGTATTGAATGAAGCTAAAACAGAGTGTTTAATGTTCTGAGAAGTGCTCTAAAAAGAGGGAAACTTTGTGTCTCGTTTATTATGCGTCACCCGCTAGATCTTTCGTTATGCTAATTCCCAAATTAGCTTTTGCTAATTCTTCAAAATTCTTGTTGTTTAATTAGACATAGAGTAACAAGGAGTAAATGCATAATGAAAATGTATAACGATATTTATAAAATCGATATCTTTCGGTTTCTCAACGTTGAAGATGATGCCTTCATCAAGTACACACAACAATCGATCTTTTATCGATTGATACCAAGTATTAATCGAAACCTACTTGTACAATTTAGTGATGAGGAATTTCGTATAGACTACTCCACAATTACGCATTTACCGCAGCCGGGACAAACGCGTATCTTCAGCCGAACATGACGGAAACGATAAAAGCAATTTCTTGCGTTCCACAGCTTATTTGTAGAACTTCTTGAGCTAATCGATGCCTGAAAGTGTTGACTATGATGCTAGAGTAGATGTCACATTTTCCTCCAAGATTTCGATTTTTAAAAAATTTTATAGTCTAAAGCTTCAAAAAAGAAGTTTGTTACTCATTTGTCTCATGTGAGATAAATGTATATTTTCAACGGCGTATACTGCGATTATTCAAACAAATTTCATGCCAAATCATCGACATTTTTAGGTTTTATTTGGCTATTAAAAATATCCGGTGTATCTAGTTGTACAAGCCTGTAGATCATCCATCTTTTGTTTACTATTTAATATTCAAGTAAAATCTAGAAAGAATAACAATATCAGTATAGTTTTCATCGAGAAGAAGTTGTATACAGTGAGGAAAAGAAACAACGATAACTACTATCCAGAATGCATGAAGCATATGAGAAGAGAAGATCATACACGAGGTGGATGTAGGGGTGTAATCAGAAATTTCTCGTAGAGGGATGGAAAGGGGCTCGGCCCCTATTTTTTTCTGAAATTAATTAACAACGATGTAAATTATCTTTAATCAATATGATAGGAACAGTACAGAAGTACAAATCTTTAATTCTTTATTATAAAGAAAAAGTAAAAAGACACATAAAAGGAAAAGGAAATACAACTAACGTCGCATAATTCTACTATTTTTGTGGTTGAGTAAAAATTTATCAATAATTTGTTCAAAGTCTATTTCAAAATCACGTTCGATCGACAAAACACAAAGGTCACATAATCTTTCATCATTCATTGTAGTTCTTATATGTGTTTTAATTAGCTGCACTTTGGAAAATGTACGTTCACATGTTGTGGACGCAACTGGAATTATCAAAGCAGGTTTAACCATTAAAGTCATTTGAAGAAATGCTTGTTGAAATGGCATAATTTCAACATTTAATTCACTTATACTAGACAGATTTTTGTTTGTTAACATTGGTTTCAAAAATTGTACTTCATTTGATAAATGAGTTGAATCACAATTGATGTCCATAGCTAAAGGCAATAAATAATCATATTTTAAAAAATATTTACTTTGTGGTGACATCGATGACACGCTTGTTAATACAACAACATTTGAGAGTGAGAAACGATCACGCATTTCCATCAACATCGTATCAATTAATGAATAATATATATTTTCACAATAATCATTTTCCTTCACGATTTTCTTTCTATGTTCAACTGTACTAATAATGAATGCGTCTTTGAATCGAGTTGGTACTACTTTTGGTCGTCCGTGTTTTGATTTTCAATTCATATCGATATCATGTTTTTTAGTAAAAATCATTGCATTGAAAAAAAATGATTTTAAATAATGTTCCATTTCGATCATGTTCAAGTTGCTTATTACTAATGTTATTATTAAATGTTGACATTCAGTGTAGTCGATTGATTCACCTAAACAATCAAATTATCGTATTTCTTTAATTAAGATACATTGCACTTTTACTTATCTTTCAATTGATCTGACGGAATTTTTATTGATCCGAATAATTCAATTAATATAAGCATTGTGACAGTAAAAATTAGCTCTGGTATAGCTAACAATATACCGCTTGCATCAATTGAACGATGATCGTCTTCTTCGATAAGTTTTCTAGGTGCAAAAACAATCGATTCGTGATTAACCTTAGCAGCATTAATTGAACTTTATTGTATATCCCATCTAAAGTTTCACCATGTGTTTAACTTTGTAACAGTGACTAAAACTAAAAAATAGAAATATGTCATACTTCTTCAAAAAAGAAAAAAAAAAGTGAAGCTAGTTTTCCCCGGACTGTTTGGTAATATTTATTCGTTACCGATAAAGACGTGAAATAAGAATGATTCTTTGAAATAGTGTGATAAAATTCATTAATGTATTTTATAAACTTGCTAGGATCTACAATTACGAGATTAAGCCTATATGCATGGCAATGTATATAAATATCACAAGGCATATGATTTTTACGCAGAATCCACTGTACATCGGTGCATTTGCTAGACATCACTGATGCCCTGGAATAGATCAGTAAATCAAGCAATAATATTTTGAATGATTATTTATCACAATAAATTCTTACCCATCATAGTCATAGCACTGTGCAATACATGATTGTAATTCAATACCATAATTGATTAAAAAATTAGCAATTTCATCAGATAATGTTTCAGCATTGAATTCATGTAATCGAATTAAACCAAAAAAGTATTTTTGAGTAACATTTTTATTACCATTTGAAGACACTACTACTCGCACTACAACTGGAAGTTGTTCATGATCACCACTATCACGACTTTCGTCAGCCATCAGAGCAAACATATTTTCTTTAATCTGCGAAAAAAAAGTGTTATTAAGAATAACATAAGTCAAAAGAGTACAATATTGTTACCTTTTGTATAATATGACGTCTAATTTCATCGGCCATAATTTTAATTAATTCATTTTGGATACTAGAAAATAGATATGTCAAATTTCCTGTATTATCTTCAAATATAGATTTGACAATTCGGATCAGTTGAAGAAGAGTTATGAAAAAGATATGTGATATCTAGTGGTACACTTCCCTTTCATCCTCATCAAGACCTCTAATTGCAATCACTTGTCTCGAGCAATATAACAGGGCAGACACAATTTTCATCAATCATTTTCGATTTCGACGTAAATTACTCAACTCGACTTTTGTCTAACACATTCATAACAGTAGACTGTGCGTTTTCTATTTGACGATAAGCTTCATAATTGCTTATTGCCAACAATATGACCATGACTCTTTATATATTGATCGAAATTTTTCGTTTTATCAAGAGCTTTTTTCTAACTTTTGAATTCATTACTAACCAATGCATCAATTTGAGGTTTTGTCTTTGATGATGATGATGATGATGATGTTGGTGTACCAAAATCACGGTAATAATAATAATAATAACAGTAGCTAGAATCTTTTGCAATTTAATATTCTAACCATGGTTTTCCTTTATACCACTTTGTCGGAAATGCTCTCTTTTTTATTTCTTTGGATATGAGATAAGCTTTGGTTGAGCAGGTAGATCTGGACATGAACTGAACGATTAATATCAATAATATCATTAACTGTTTCACAACGTGACTTCTCTTCACTTTACAGGCTTTCTTAGTTTTCAATATTTATGATTTAAGAGGGGGTTGCAAAGGGTCTTTCAATAGGAACCGCATTGGTAATATCAGATTGATATGAATCAAGTGATTGTGGAATAACATTTTCATTGTTACAATCACTGGTTGGTTCCTCAGAAGACTTATTCTTCTTTGGAGTTGATGAAGAAAAGTAAGAGTCAAGAGTTTTTCGTTTATTGTTCTCCATGAGCCAACTCGTTACCTTTTGACCAGAAGAAATTCTGTCTCACAAATAAATATACGAAGACACTTTTCATTTACGAAGTGTAATTAGATTATGCATTGTTTTGTTCTTCTATGCTATGATTAGCGGATACCGGTTTCTAAGACTTTACACTAATTACAATATATATTTATGTATTATATGTGCGAAAAAGACAACGAACAAGCGAACAATTACTAGTTCCTTCTGTTGTATTTAAGAGAAATAACATATATAATAATTTCTTTTATTAATGATTAATGCAAATATTAATACATTAAAGAACACATTTTTTCGTAGGGGGAAGGAGAAGAGGGAAAAGAGCCTCAATCGATTGTAGGGAAAAGAGACTAAGCCTTCCCCCCTCACAGTGACGGAAAAAGAGGGTCAGGAGCAATCTCCAGTTGCCAAATTGCTTTTGAATCGAGACTATGTGCATTATGTAAGCTCTAATGAGCTATAAACATCCTGGAAAAAGTTCTGCTTATAACTTATTTCTATCGAGATATTTAATTTTTATGACATTTTTTATGGAAAAGCTGTGATTTCCCTCAGGCACATCTGACAAATCAGTTCCCTAATTTGGACTATAAACTTTGCCTAGAGAAAGGTCTCGATAATACTAGTTTATTTTGAAAGTTTTTGATTTCTGGGTTCCTTCTATCCTAAGATACGAGTATAAGCAGAAATATTGTTTTTCATATCATTTATAGTACAAAATGTTAAATATTCATATGGAAGAAGACGAGCAACCAAGAAATTCGAAACTTTCAGGATTAATTAATCACATTGAGATCTTCCATTGCGCAAAGTTTGAAGTCAAAATTCGAACATTGATCTTTCAGATGACCTCTAAGAGGAATCATGGCTGTTTTCTAAAAAATGCCATAAAAATCAAATATCTTGACAAAGGTTCAATGGCGCGTCTTTGCGCTAATACTAAAGATAGGTCATGATACGTTCTATCAAATGATAGATTCAAACTTGAATTTAAACTCTCGCAAAATCTCGCGAACGAACTGCAATATGGTCCAGTAGCTATTTCTCATTATACTGATAGTAAGTTTGGATCTTATTATAGCCTAAAGAACTTTAACAATCCAAACGATCTGTAATATATAGTAAATACATAACAGTATAACTTCATAATGACTAAAGGATATAATTAGATCTTTAATTTAAAGCACACATTCTACTTATATCTACTATTAATTATATTCACCTGTTTTACGTACGTTGTAACACCTGCTATTAACTACATACTCTCTATAGAACGGCATCCAAGATGTGCTTAAATGCAGGACTATACTCCAGCTCCCGTCTGGTCACGCATCTTGGTGAATGACTGTGCTATTTTATATACAGTCGCTTCGAAATCTAATCAATCAAAGTACAAGCTTCTCTTATTAGGACTCATCTTTGTTGAAGCGAGTTACTATACATATTTTTTTATCTTATCATGAGATAGGTCTTGATTCGCTATACATTTCCTGTAAAACTTAACTTCTTATGCGTCATTTCTGATTTTTGGTACTTTTTCTCATGAAAATAGCCATTTTTAACGTTAGAAAACCTCTCTAAAATATGCACTTTGACTTCTGTATTACAGCATCCCATTTCACATTTTTATGACTTTTTTTGAAGAGCGTATTGAGTAGGATTATCTATTTCTTCATCAACATGGTATAAGTGAGAAATTTTCAGCTCGTCACGTAACGAGTTGAGCATCAGGGGTTTCCTAACACAAAAAATAGGAATAGCCAAAAAAACAGGGATATCGTAGCAGACTTTACAAAGCAATCGTAATCGTTTATACAGCGAGTTCGTTACGGTTGCAAAGTTTTTGCAACGAAGCAACAGAGATATCGCAAAGAAGTATGTGTTAGTCGGGCTACATTTACGTATAGAAATTACGCGGATTTCGCAACGAATTGTACAGGACTGTCATAACAGATAAAATAGAATTTCTTACAATATATTTGAAAGGACATAAGATTGTTAAATCATAGCTGTCGTAACGCATTTTATAGAGAAAACATGACTGTTCATTCAAGGTTGTCGTCGCATAAAAGTATAGTGTGTGTTCGAGTTAGATATACAAGGTTATGGTAACGAAAGATCAGGATTGTCGTCACCAATCGCCTTGTCCCTGTATATTATTATTCATATTTCTGCAGTAAAGTATAGTATGAGAATCCTATGAAAGGAGTCGCGATGGCTCTGTAAAATTCATTACGAAATGTTTGTAATTGAGAATGTGATGTTCTAAAATAGTACATATCAAAACATTCATTACAATCTTTTTTGTAAAATTCGTTATGATTTTCCTGAGTTTTTGTTGCGAAAGCCCTGATTCTTGTCGGTACGAAATCTCTATAATTGACTAAATCGGGGATTTCATGCTTACCAATCTTACGAAAGCTAGAAAAAAAGAATCGTGATGAGTCGAAATTTCCCAAAATAGAGGTGAAGATGAGGTTGTTTTCATTGTAGGTGATGCATGTCACACACATTCGCCGAAAGCTGAGCAAGGCATGAATGCATCAATGAACGATACACACAATCTGGCGTGGAAACTTGCGATGGTCATCAAAGGTCTTGCTTATCCTGATATTCTTAAAACGTATGAATTTGAGTGGCGTAATTATGCCAAGCTCGTCTCCGATAAGCCAACAGAGAATGGCGAGGAGATTAGTGTCATCATTGAACAACTGCGTGATGCATTGAAATATTTAGCGACTTTACCACTGGTTTGCTATTCAGTACAAACCGTCTCTCATTACCGCTCAAGCCCTGAAAAACCAAGCGCTTTCAGATGGATTACAGGTTGGCAAAAATTTCACATCTCAAGTTCTCGTTCGTCATGCTGATGCTCGAATGTTTCATCTTCATAATCAAATGCCGACAGATCTTCGATTTCGTGTGTTGATTTTTACTGGTGATTGTCTTGTTTCATCTCAGCTCAGGAAAATTGAAAAAGCTGCTAGAGCATTGGAAGCATTAGCCAAGCGTTACACGCCTTTGAATAGCGCTTACGACAAAGTCATACACGTGATGTGTGAATCTTATATAATCAAAGACTTATTCGTACATAACACATGACTACTGTTTTTCGCATTCTGAACAAAATGAATAAGACATTGCTGTACGTCTCAACAATAAAATATATATTGCTTTATCCTTATCATAAGATTGAAATTTTGTAGGAGAAGTTCTTTAGTCCATCTTCGCAATTGTATTTTATTATGTTCATATGCATAGCCAGAAATAGAAATTTCTCACTGAATACAAAATCTCCCATTTAAAATAGTTGCACATTCACATTCTTCGTCCTTCCAGGAAAAAGGATATGTAAATAAATGCTCGTCTTCACTCATATTTTTTATTTATAATCTTCATTACACTACAAGTAAGTCCGTCTTCTTTCTATAATATATTTTTAATAGTTTTACTATTCAAACTCGTGTTCATCGTCCTGTGCAACACGTGTCATCACAACGGCAATAGTAATAACAAAAACAACAATAAGAACTGTTAACTTATTGAACACTCGAGAACAATCACTCTTGTAACTGCTGCGATATAAGTCACACCCGCTCATTTGATACTGTATTTGATAAACAATAAGACCATTATATTATTTTTTCGTTATCATTAATGATCCAGAATAATCATCAATTAAGTTAGATATCCGCTGACTGATCTCTCCTTCATTCCCAATATCTCATATATGCCAACAAACGTGGAAAAAATTAAAATAACATACGCTGTGAATGAAACGCACAACGATCTGGAAAATCCCTATGTATCAAGAAAAGAAGGAATACAAGGAAAATGTCAACATACCTGGACTACATCAAAAGAATGATATGCAATATACCATGAACGCAGGAAACAGAAGAAAAAAATGTATATATCATCCACATACAATAGCAGAACAGAAAGAAGAGAAAAAGAAAAGAAAAAGCATATTGAAACAAAAGTTCATATCTCATATCCTAAGAAATTACAACAAGCTATTCTATCAATTATATACATGCTTTACTGATGGTCACGACTTGACAACAGAAAACAAAGGATCCAAAAATCTTCGAATATTTAAAATTCAGATTACCTATTACTTATTTGCTATTTTTCAGTTTGGTCGTCATCGAACTAGCATAGTATTTATTTTAATCAAACATATAGCTTTATAGTTATTGTTACAATTCAAACACAAATCACACAAAAACAACAAATTCTGCATCCTACTACCATCAACAATTTCCTTCTTTACCCATATATACAACCATCATCGAATTATTTTCATGAATCATATCCTAAAATCCATAACTTCAGTGATAATAGAAAAAAATAAAACAATCATTCCTGAAGACATCACCCCCTACGATAATTTACTGAACCATCTCTCTTTTTATCCGATGAAACACAACGACTCTCTTATTTAGGATGAAATTCCGATTGTGGTTGTTATAGTTTTACACTCGTCCCACCCTTCAAAAAAATTAGTTGATAAAGTTAGATTAAATAGCAAAGATATATGAAAATTTAAGTGGAACGGACTTTCGATACACCTTGTGTTATAAATTGCTACAAGTGGCAGATTAAAAGCGATCTGCTTTGTGCGACCACTCTTCCCTTCCTATATGTGTATTTTCCGATTGCTGCCACAGAAAAGGTTGAAAAATGAGTCTATATTATCACTCATTAACTTCAAAACTCGTTTTTTGACCATGACCACTCTCATTGGGTAAATCCATGGAAAACGTACGACGTTTACATCGACCTTTTCAAAATCGAGTGGAACTTCCAGGATTTGTAGAGTTCGGCGAGCTGATCATTTTGATATCA
>JAJEKB010020604.1:0-11146 GCA_022393335.1 Macrotrachela quadricornifera | reverse complement strand
AAAAAAAAAAAAGAATAAAGATGTCTTAATCTTTATGAATTACCTGTTAATGATATTAATAAGATTTGTTCTTTCTCTTTCTAGGGAATATAAATTTGTTCCTAATAATCGTATTTTATATTTTTTTAATAATTTTGATGATTATATGAATGAAGATGCACAGTGGATTCAATCAGAAAAAATTAAACCACGTCAAAAACACTAATTTGTATCTATATATATAAGAAGAAAATATTTTAGCTATTAGATTGAATTGAAAATTAATAGAATGTATGTCTATGTCAGATATTTTGATTTTTTTTTATTGTACAAAAATGACAAGAATTAAAAACAAATATTTCTATGTTTCTTTATTTGTTTCTTCTTTCGAGTTAAATTTTTGTATATCAAATATTGCATAGACTTCTGTGTATTGTTTTCAATGTTTTAATAAAACTTAACAAGTTACTATGAATCTATTTCTTGCTCTCATCGAATTTTAGACATTTCTATATATAATGTATCAGAGTACCAAAGCAGTTAATACTATGCAAGAAAATATCAATAAATTTCTGCGTATGTTCAAGTTTACATGATCAACATTATAATTATGCAGTTTCATATTGTATACAGAAAAGTAAGATGATTTATGAAGATAAAAAAAATATTTGTTTATCACCTTTATACATGAATGACATATATGATCTTTATTTTGCTTCATCCTCATGTTGACACCCTTAAACAATAAAAATAAGATAGTATCTAATACACCAATGTTATTTACGTGTGTATATAAACTGTATATTATCCGTCCTGGACATAGGTCATACTGAATACTTCAATTCTAGGACGTCAAATATAGTAAATAACATTCATAAAAACGATTTCAAAGTGCAGAAAATAAATCAGAATCTCTCATTTTTATTTATTTTGTTATGTTTTTCATAAAAAGAAACAGTGTCATTTCAAGGCAAAAAAAACTACCAACTATCATAATATTGTGCCACTATATCATGATATGGCGAGAACAGTGTGACATTGTGACTTGTCTATCTCTTACACATATGGAGGCGATTAGTTCTAGACTTATGTAATAAATTCTTTATAAAAATAATCGATTCTCGGCTATCTGAAATTTGTTCCTCGTATGTAGTATAAAGAGATGTTTGGTACAAATCGTGATGAAATCATTATAAGATAACGAGTTAATTTGCCTTTCTACTTTCCTTATATTTGTATGACTGCAAGCAACTAATAATTATATTATAAATAACTATGAAAGATAATATTTGTAATCGATAATTTATTTTCAAAAATGAAATTCTTTGGTATTTATTTTATTATTAAACATATGCACATTTCTTGTTTGTGTAGCAACAAGGATAAGAGATGAAATACTCAAAAGCAAGCACGACAATTGAGAATAAACAAAGAAATGTCAGACAATAAGAAAAGAAAAAACAGTTAACAGATCAATGGACGAAAAGAGAAAAGAAAACAAGAAAAAACGATTTTCTATTAAACGTGTGCAATGTACAAAAAACAAAACAAAAAGAAAAAAAATTCGAATTTTTGTCTAAGTTTTTCTACATTTTGTCAATCCCAATTAATAAAAAATAATGCATTAACAAGAACAATACATTTCAAAAATTTTTAACAAATAAATCAAATAATGTATTGCTGGCTCACAAGAGATTGCACAAAATGAGATGTATTATATGTGCACAATGAATAGAAAAAGAAAGAAGAAAAAAAAAAAATACTGTCTTGTCCTATCTTAATTTTCATTTATTGCTGCACACATCATCATCATCCACATATACAAAACGAAGAAAAATACAGGCAAGTACTAAAAAAAAAAACAAAAAAAAAATGTCTTCATCATGTCATTTTTTTTCTCATATATATGTATAGAATATTTAAATGTGAGAAAGTGAGATAAAGAATTAAGTAGAAACAAAGAATACAAAGGCACCGATAAGCAAGTAATAGCGAACACACACACACACACATACATATAAGTTGTACAAAGAAACAAAACACACAAAGATTTGTTTATATATTTTCATTGTTGCCAATAAGATTGTGGAATAGATTGATGCATCTGTTCCATAAAATTTGAACCATCAATTGAGGATGATTCAGTTGTCATAATACCAGCACCTGTTGGTGCCATTTGTCCTCCCATATTCATATTTCCATTTAAATCATCTGATTTTTCTTCTTCACGTCGTCTTAAACATGCTGCTTTTGGATTTAAATTACGTTCTATGAAAAATAAACAAAATTAAAATAAAAAATTGTTTTTTTTTATTTACCTCGAACTTGTTGTTCAAGTGTTGTTATAAGATTAACTGCTTGTTGAAGTATACCTAATTTTGTAACAGGTTTATCATTACGCATATGAATTGAACACATACGACCAAGTTCTTTAAATGCATCATTAATATCTCTGACACGTAATCTAAAATAATAAAAATTGAACAAAATATTTTTATTCTGTATATTGTTTTGTACCTTTCTCGTGCATTATTTGCTGCTCGTCGATCTTTCTCTCGTCGTTCACGTTCTTCAGGTGTTTCATCTGGATCAATACTACCTTCTGAACCAGGTCCACCACGCATACATGATAAATTCATTTGACTATTTGGACTAAGTGTTAGTGAACTTTAAAAATGTAACAAAATAAATATGTAATTTAAAAAAATTTTCTTTTGTTTTTATTTTTACTTTCGTAATTTTGATGATGATGATGATGATGGACCAATATGTACATTATTTGTTGTACCACCAATAGCAATTGTTAATGGTGATGCATTTTCTTGTGATATGTCATTTAGTGTTTGTTGTCGAAGATTGAATTCATTTAATTTATCTGTTGTTAATTGTGATGATCCAGTTGTTGTTGTTGCTGGTAATGATAACGGTGGTGGTAATGGTGGTTTATTTTCACTATCTAATTTAACTTTATCCATACATTCAATTTTTAAATCGGAATTCACAGCAGTATTTGCATCTGTAGATGAAGTTGATGATGATGTTGATGGTGGATTAGCATCTTAAATAATTTAATTAATAAAACAAAAAGAAAACAAATTATTTAATTACATGGTAAATATGGATCATGATGTCGATTTCGTGATGACGTATCAGATGTTGATGATGGATGTGTCAAAAACGCTGAATAAGGTCCAGTGGAATGTGGATTATGATAACCAGAATAATAATGATGATAATCATTTGATGGTTGACGAAATGAATCATCAACATCTAATCGTGATGGCTAATAAATAAAAAAAAACGAATAAATTTTAATGAAATTTTATTTTAAATTTTAATTAATCAAACTAAATTCCCATCACCCAAGGTTTTTTTTTTTTGATAAATAGACAAACCTCATTTAAATTGAGCAAACAATAAGATTCATCATTTAGCTCAATTAGTGATGTCTAAGTTTTAAGTTAAAAATAAGGTTAGTAATATATATTAGTTTGTTGTTTGTTTTATTTAATAAAACTTACAAGAGAATGTAATTGATTCTGATATGGTTGAGCTACTGATGACGCAGTTACCCAGGGTTGACTAGATCCTATAAAATAATGTATAAAAATAAAAAACATTCGTTTCTTTTTTTATAAAAATAATAAATATACCATTCAATGGCGGTGGAGATACAGAAGTTGATGGTGTCGAAGAATAAGGATGATCATTTGAATAAATCTAAAAAATAAATACTTTTTTTTTAACAGAATTTTGTTTTTTATTTATTTTTATATACAGATTGTAATGCTTTGCCAAGTGTTTCTCCGGTTTGTACTGTTTGTTCATTGCCATTAGTTGCATATGTTGTTGCTTGTTGAGATCGAAAACTTGCCATTGATGGTAAACATGCACCACTTGAATCTGTAAATGGTCCATGATTATTAGTAAGTTCATTTGATAAATACGTTGATGGTGGTGGAGGTAACCATTGAGCATTACTTTGACTATCTATAAAATAAAAAGAAATATTTAAAAGAAAAATATTTTTTAATTTACTTACCAATATAATATGTTGATTCATTTCCATAAATTGATTTTCCCGTTGGATATCGTCCAGTATTCTCTGGATTATAATCATCCGATGTATAGACCTAATATTAAAAAAAAAAAGGTAATGATTGTATAACAAACGTCTTTAGCCTATTAATATCTAAGTTGTTTTGATTAACCTCATGTGCAAATACTTTAGTTCTATTTCTTTATATGATAAATCACACAAGTGCTCTCTTCATCAGACATTTTCTATAAGAAAATCAATTCTAATTATTTTTCCTTGGCGATGCTCGATTATTATTATTATTATTATTATTATTATTATTATTCCCCTCCTCCTCTTTTTTTCCAATCGAAGCATAACACATACACATTTGCCAGTAATAAACATATATACAGAACCAAAATTTGATGATAATTTGATGAAAGAAATCAATGCAATATACTAAAAACAACAGTCTTTTTTCGAAAGAAAATTGGCGACGTATCATTTGAGAAAAACAAAACTTGATCACCCACTGATTTCTATGTTGGCTAATCAAGAGAATGTAAGAGAAAAAGGTTCGTTTGTTTGTGCTCACTCGGCACGAGATCAAAGGACGTGCGAACGCAATTCATGCTGACATTCACATCATTCGATTGAGCAGGAGAATGTGTTGATTAGCATTATCTTTATCTTTTTTTTTCCTTCTTTATTCGGTCAATTATAATTAAATATAACCAAAAAAGAAAATCTAAATAACACAAAAAATCTTTTTCTTTTATTCAAACTAAAGACAAGGTGACAATTACTATTTCATATTCTCTTAATCCGATACAAATTGTAAAAAAAATACATTGAGAAGGTCTTCTTCTTCTTCTCGTTCTTTTCTTTTTTTTTTCATTATTTCTTAAGAAAAAATATTAAAAAAAATCAAATATCATATTTTTCATACCTGATATGATGGTCGAGAATAGTAGAACATTTATGTATTGTTTTGAAAGAAAAACGATTATTTCATCACAGTTAGTCAAAAAAAAAGAAAGAAATCAAATTGACTTATAATTGTTGTGTCAAATAAACTCGTAGTATACGTGTAGCACTGCTTGATAGCACAGGAAAGAGGGAAAAAGTGATATGCATCGAAAGAGAAAAAAAAAGAAGAAGAGAAGGAGAGTCGATCGATGTAAGAGACCTTTCACTGGAACAGCGAGATATCCTTATCTTGCGATGTGTTAACTAGAGGCGGGCACACGAACAGGAAAGAGAGAAACAAGATGCATAAAAAAATCATCATCATCTCTCTCTCTCCTTCTCTTTTCTTCCTTCTTTTTTTTTTGTTTGCTGCTGTCTTGTAGCGGAAGACAGCGAGAAGGTGAAATAAATGTAAAGACAAAGGCTCGTATCTCGAACAGGCATCGAGCGCCCGGGCAAACGACTTACCCCCTATCCGAAGATAAACAACTGTATACTAAGCAGTATAATTGGAAGAACGAAGATCTTTTTATATAGTGATAGTTCTTTGTCAAGATCACAATGAAAGAAAAAACCTATTCCTCAAGCTACATTTCTCATTAGACTTCTTTCTTTATTATCTATATGTTTATGTCGTCGAATAATTATTACACAAGCTTCTTTCTTTTGTATATATGCACAAAGTCGATTAGCGCTTCTTTTCTCTCGTTTTTTACTCATTTATCATTGTCGGAAACAAGCAGTAGTAACAATCGAATATCTATTATCATATCTCACGACATCTTCAAGCAAGAGAGAGAGAGAGAGAGACCACCATCACTACTAACGTTTATTACATTGTTTGTCCCTTTTACATTTACCACTAAGCGTATATAATGTTTACAAAGAGGAAAGCTCGTAGCGCAGCTGGAAAGCTCGTTCGTATGCCATCGAATGTAGATAAACACGACTATTAATTTTATCACATACATACTACTCCGGTCAAACAATACGCATACAATCGAGCCTATTGTATATAGAAGATAGACGAAGCGAACTTCTCTTATTCTCTTGAAATTCATTCGTTCACAATATATTCATGTCACCCGACCAGCTGGTGCACCTAACTTCTTCAATAGAAACTAAGAATATCGAAAAAAAAACGAGAAAAAAGAAAACCAAAAAAAAAGAAAAGGATAAGAAATCAAAATGATGTCACAAGTGAACTATAAGTTCTTTCTTAGATTTAAAAAAAAAACAACACACACACAATTCATTTTCATTGTCTCTTCAATTCATCTTAATTTATCATGGAGTAAATTAGCAAAGTTGTTCTCTATCTATCTTCTGACAGAAGAAAGATGTCGTCATGTCAGAAACAGAGACAGCAAATAATTATATCAATTACTCACACGTCAACATCCAATGTCACAAACAGAAAGTCAAAAAAAATAAAGATATATGATTAAAAAATCTCGTTTTTTTTTAATCGAATAAATTTGTTTTCCTCTTTTTCCTTTCAAATAAATTATATACATATTCATGTGATTTTAACCAGATCGCCTCATATGTATATAAGGCAAAGCAATAAATATCTGATTTATTATTAATTTAAGTAAACGTTTAAACAATTATAAAGAGTGGTTAAATATCAACGTACAATATATTAAATTAAAAGTTATAACTTACATTGGTTGATCGGCGAGTTTTTTCATCAAGTTTTTCTAAAAAATAAAAAACTATGATAAATAAAATAATTAAATAAAATATAAACCTAAATATGTTATATCATTCGTCGATATGCGTGAAGTCTAAAATGAAAAATAAATATCATTTTTCTTTTATTTTTATAATTCGTTTTTTGTTTTACGGAATTTGATGAAATATTATTCAATGGTTCGGATGTTATAAATGGATGAAGAATATCTCGATTACTATAATTTCCATCATAAATCTAGAAAACATTCTACAATAGATTGTATTTCTTATTTAAAATAATACAAACTCCATCATCATAAGGTATTGGTGGCGGACAATTATTCCAATAATCTGTAGAAGATGATGGCATATGTGTACCACTAGAAAAAGGAATAGTTGGACATAAGATCTAAATATATACAATAAATAAATTCTTAAGATATTTAAATATAAAATAAAATATACAGGTAAAGGATGTCGAGATGTTGAATTGATAGTACTATTTGAAAAACGAGTTCGATGTTTTACTGCATTGATATCAAGTAGATCGCTGAGTTCTTTATCATTGTGTAAATTCATTGTATAGATATTTCTTTTTTTTATTCCACTCAAAATCTAAAGAGATCAATTTTTATTAAAGTCTTCATTTAAATGATCAAAGATTGAAACAAACAATAAACAAGCATATATATGTTAACAGAGACAATACTTGTTAATGAAAAGTGACGAACTAGAGAAAAGAAGAAATAGATGGCGCTTGATTTTCTACAAAAAAAATTTTATTTAGAATAATTAAAATTCTTTTAATATTAAAGAAAATTTTTTTAATTATATTATTATATTAATGAAAAAATGTGGGAAACAATGAATTATATTATTGAACGAATGAACAACATTCAAATATATGAATGAATTAATATTTCGCGTTTAATCAAAAATTTAACAATGAATCTAAATGAAACAAATATTCATTTCGTTTTATTTATTAATTTAGAACATAAATCATGGCTGTTAGTGCAGCTGAATGGATTCCACATTCATGTGATACATGTATTAATCTTGATCCTATTAAAGTACATATATATATATTTCTTCTATTAATTTTATTTTATTTATTTTTACATTTAGAATTATGATAAATTTGAATTAATTGGTACCGGTGGTTTTGCAAATGTTTATCGAGGTATTCGTTTATGTGATAAATTCGATGTTGCTATTAAAATTGTAAGATTATTTGAACTTTTTTAAAATTACTTAAATAATCAAAGAAAAATATTTTTATTTTAGATGGATAAACAACAATTAAAATTAAAAAATGCTCAAACACGTGTTAATGAAGAAGTTCAAATACATTATCGTTTGCGTAATTCAGCTATTGTACAGGTTTATAAAAGATAAAGATTCGAAAAACTAAAAACAAAAAGAAAATTTTCAGGCAATTATTCAAAGTAAATTTCGACCTTTCTATAGGTTTACACTTATTGTAATAAATAGTGTTGAGAAAAAACCCCACTAAGATACAAAAAGTCATTGTCGTGGAAGGCAAACAATATATTCATTAAATATGAAATTTGTGTTGAAGTGATATGATGCCATCGAACGGAAAAAGAATCACTTACTAATACAATTATTGTTGATTTTTTTTTGAAATTTGGTGTGGCTATAAAACTGCTATTATACTTATTATGAAAAAGTATTGATGTAAAACTAATTGCTTTTTCAGTCGAAAAAGTAACTCTCTATTTTAAATCTTTAATTACTCCTCAATGAAAGCAGATATCATATAAATTTTTTTTTTGTTTGAGATAAATTGATGTTTAACTGCTCAAGAATGAGCGTACATTTAAATCATCTATGAAACGTGTCAATCAATAGTCTCAGTACAACGATTACTGAATATGAGTTGTTCTAACGACTGTTCACAGTGAAGAAAAGTAGATAAAACAGCTGTTGTTGTTATACTGTCTGTTTGATACGGGTGCAAAAAAAAAGAAAGGTGACGGTTAGAAATAGGTAAAAAAGAGACGAATATTTTTTAAAGATGACTTCTTGCTATACCTCATAGTTGAACTTAGTTGGTGCTTTATCTGGAGCAGTCAAATAGTTAACCACATTCATTTATCTCGTACAAAGGATCATAAAGAATCTTTAAAAGTATGAAAAATTTGTTATAATATCTATTTTTATTGAAAAATAATTAATGATTTCAAATACGCAGTTACTTTTCCGAAACTTTGTATTATCCTTCGTTTCTGATTATGAAATGGCATTTTGTCAATAATATCTACATACAAATTAATATAACACATGGCTTTATGAAAAAATATAAAATATGACTATTGTAATATTTTAATTGTGATAGAAAACTAGCAATAACTTGTATGAATATTTAAAATGTGAACATTTATGAATATAAGATGAGAATTTCAGGTCATAATACTGCTTCATTATAGAATAGATCTTATATTTGATTATACAATCACTATCAGTGTCCGAGTATTAATGACACTATAGATCAGTAAGCTGAAACCATCTATTCGTATACATGGCATAAGAATTGGTTCTAAAATAAAATTTTATAAGTGTAGAAATTGAATTTCATAAGCAAAATAAGATTTTTTTCTTGAATTATTTTTTTTATTTAGTTACTTGAAGTATTTGAAGATGATACAAACATTTATCTTATACTTGAATTGTGTGCAACGGATATACAAAAATATTTAAATATACGTCAACAATTTACAGAAGATGAAAGTAAAAAATATTTTTCTTAATACGAAAAATTATTTATTTATTTAAAAGCACGCCATTATATAAAACAAATAATAACTGGTATTGAATATTTACATTCACATCAAATTCTTCATCGTGATCTTAAATTACATAATTTACTTTTAACAAAAGAAAATAATGTTGTATGTATTTAATAAATAAAATATTTCGATAAAATTTTTACTTTATTTATTTTTTTTATTCTTTAAGAAAATAGCTGATTTTGGTTTAGCAAAACAATTAATAACACATGAACAAACAAATTTTACTATGGTTGGTACACCAAATTTTCTTGCACCAGAAATAGCAACACGTAAAACACATAGTTTTGAAGCTGATATATGGTCATTAGGTGCACTTATATATCAGTGTTTAGTTGGAAAACCACCATTTGATGATCAAGGTTGTATTATTTCAATGTAAAAAAAAATTAATTTTTGTATTTTAAGATGTTCTTTCAACATTAAAACGAGTTGCAAATGTTCGATATGTTTTACCAGATGGTTTAAGTCATGATGCAAAAGATTTAATAAATAGAATTCTACAAAAAGATGCAAAAAAACGTTTGACATTAATACAAATTCGTAATCATTCATTTTTATCAAAATCACGAATAAATTCATCACGGAATAATTCAACTGTATATAGAAAAATAATTTTTATTTTATTAAAAAATTTCTTTTTTTAATTTAAATAGTCATTGAGAAGTGACAGTGGATATTTTGATACATCAATATCAAGTCGACAACAAACTAATGAATCAACGTAAGACAACGAAAATTTAAAACATCATTGATCTTTTTATTCTAACTACCTAGTTAAAAAAATGGTATATTGTTTTTGTAAAGAAAATTGATTTTGTCAAACATAATTTAAAAGGAGTGTTCTCACATAGACGTGACAGACAACTCCGTAACGACCTGCCATGGGTTACATATGAATTTAAAGTCAGATTTTATCTTCCTATGATAAGAGTTAGCAATTATATCGCGTTTCACATTTTAATTCGTTAGGAATTGTGCTAACATTGAGTCAATTGTCATTTGTCTTGACAAAAATAGTTCCCATCGAATACAGCTCTGTACTCACTCACCGTTGTATTTTGAGAAAATTTCACCTCTAGTCCTCTACAGTTTTGATATAGCTTTAAAAAGTATTGTAACCAAGATATATGTCATTCGACTCGGTTTTTTATGATCTAATCACATACAGGGAGAAAACAGATTTTTTTTTTGTTACTTAATGTTTTTTAATTCAATTTAGAATATCAAGAGGACCAGCAACATTAAATTCTTTACCACCATTAATGATAAATAAAACTCAGAAAATGTGAGATGATTACTTTATTTCTTTTTTTTTTATAATTAATTTCATTGTTATTTATTGATTAGAAATGCTTCATCAGCTTCAGTATTAAGTTCTAATAATTTGAGTAATGTAAATAATATTAGTCAACGTAAACCTATTCGTGAAATGTTAATTCCATTGAACACACAACGTCTCGATCGTCGACATGTTATAACAAAAAGTGATATTGTAAGTTAAATAATTCTTAAATATATAAATATTATTTACTTATTTAGATGGATGTATTAGATGATGGAGAAGTTGTTATTCAACATCTTGTTGAAGTTAAAAATGGTTCAAAACGAATTGTTGATGTATTTCGTGTATCATCAGATGGACAAAAAGTTGAATATATGAATTTTTTTAATAACATTTGTATTG
>JAJEKB010020603.1:213791-249182 GCA_022393335.1 Macrotrachela quadricornifera | reverse complement strand
CAAACGCTCAGAAACGCCGCAAAAACCTAAAAATGGTTACATGGGCTATAATGTGAACAATCATTTGAAATGGCTAAATGATTCTTTTTCCTGTTGTATCAGTGGACTGCATCACTAGCATCAGTGCATTGATCCATGCAATGATCTTCATCACATCGAGCACATACTTGTTGTTTTGTTTTTCAGTACTTAGCTACATGATTGAATTTCAAGCAAATGTAACACTGCGCCGACTTGGTATTTTGTGATGCTGGCTTAACAGTGAAGTGCATACAATTCACTTGTAAATCAGTATGCACAAATGTGTTGCGATTTTTGACGTCGCTGAACGATATTTTGATTATTCGTGCTAGAGTCTCTTCATCTTTACTAGTTAATCGAATAACATTACTAACATCAAGACTGATCCGCTTGATATATGTCACCTTTTCTGTATCCTTGATTCGCTGGATTGATCGAGGAACATATAATTTTGTAACAGATTGGCTATTGTCTATTAATATTGATATTCACTCACTCAACAGATGATTGAATGATTGAACATTAGTAGCATATATGGTGAAAATTCCTGAATGTGCCAAATGAATGTCAGAAATTTCAATGTCCTTGAACTGTTGTTTCAAAATATCATTCTGCCACAGTTTGTCTAACTTTGCTCCCTCTAGAACGAAGGAAGCAATGCTAAAATTTCATGGACTTGTTTTTTGACCGCTATCGAAGATAAATGCGGGATGTTTTTTTTTCATCTAGTGGTATATTTTTTGCTAATGGAGGTTGTTTGCAAAAATTCAACCTAACTTTCATACGAACAATGTGTTTCCAAATATGTTCTTTGAAGTAGATGGAACAACAGGACGGTTCGGTTTTTTATACTGGTAGAGTATGAGTAAAACTGTTTTTCTGACAGAAGTCTAATATTAGCAATGCCAAGATTCTAAACTTTGATCTATACATACCTTTATAGGAACGAATTAATTAAAATGAATTTCCGACGATTTTAATTTTAACGGAAAATTTTATTGATTTCACCGTGTATGTGTCAATATTACTGTAGTTCTGGTCGTTAGTGACACCATTTCTACAAGCATGTTTGCGTCTATAGTCATACACTTATCAGAAAATGAGAAACACGAAAAACCTGTTGAGAAGCCAAGATAGATCTTGTAAAAAAAAACAGAAGACAGAAAAAGGGGATTATTGTGCTGAAGTATCATCGAAGAAAAAGAGTATAGTTTCTTTCTGTCTCCTCCTTCCATCAGAATAAAAAGCCACCTCATATTAGAAGACTATTCTGGCAAAGAAATTGACAAGATCTGATAGAAAATGATGAGTTCTTAAAAAAAGATCTTTAAATTATCGAGTTTTGAGACTTCAACAGCTGAAAATTTGGATTTTTAGTAAATAATTATATTTTTGTTATGAAAATTACTGTTTTTGAGGAAAATAGTTAAAAAGAACTAACACACAGTTGAAGACTATATTTAATCTTCATTAGAAATGACTTGGCAATAATAATTTTTACTTAGCGATTTTGTTTTATAACAATGATTTCAATTTGATAACGTAGCAAATATTTTTATTACTAAGAAACTATAAATTAACTGATCATTCAATATTTTTACTTAGCAGCCAATCTATTTACTGAGCAGATGTAAATTTTACTTAGCAAATAAATTATAGCCTTTTTAAATTACAATATTCATAAATTATAAATCAAAGGATAAAAATTGTAAAAAAAAGTAGCATGCTAAACACCCATAGATTTATAGAGTTTATCAAAAGTTGGCTTGTATTTTTTCTCAACAGCATATCGTCGGGCCTTAAACGTGGGTGTCAAAAGACCATTTTCAATTGTAAATGGTTCCTTAATCAGTTCAATTGCTTTCACTTGCTCAAATGACATTAAATTTCGTTTCTCTCCATTTTCAATCATATCCTTCAATACAGCTTGACGCAATTTATCGTTTATTTCGGGTGTATCAAGAAGAGTTGCATCAATTTTATTTTCAGCGGCCCATTTTTTCACAAAGTCATCGTCAAGTACCACAATAGCTACGGGAAAATTTTGGAATGAATCACCATAAACAAACACTTGTGATAGAAATTGACTGCGTCCATAAATGCCTTCGATCTTTTCCGGTGCTATATATTCACCTTGACTTAACTATAATAAAAAGAAAAAAGAAAAATAGACATACTTTAAAAATAAAAATTATATTATTAAATTTTTACCTTATAAATGTTTTTTTGTCGATCAATAATTTTCATCGTATTATTTTCTGACCATCGACCAACATCGCCTGTATGTAGCCAGCCTTCTTCATCAACTGTTTCGCGTGTTTTCGCATCATCTTTTAAATATCCTTGAAATACAGCCTTGCTGCGAATGCAAACTTCACCCACCCGATCTCGTGCAAAATATCCTTTTTCTGGAACGTCAATCAATTTAATATGATTGACAGGTGTTGGAATACCTGTTTCGCCGGATTGAGTATCATTCGTCGCTTGCCAACAGCCTGCTGTGCACTCAGTTTGTCCATAGCCTTCTATAAATACACATGAAAACATGGCTCGACAAAAGTCTGCCACTTCAGCTGATAATGGTGCACTTGATGAAACTACACGTTTGACTTTGTTGCCGAACAGTGAACGAATTTGATGAAAGATTTGTTTATCCCAAGTAGTATCTTGGGAAAGATTACCCTGTTTGACCTCAGCCATTTTGGATTGAATGGCTGATTTCAAATTATCCACTGCAGAAGTGCCTTTTCGACGTGCTTCTGCCATTACTGCATCGTATAATCTGTTGAGAAGACGAGGTACCATTAAGATTATATTTGGTTTGAACTCACGAAAATCATCCATTAATTTGTCAACTTTACCTTGCCAAAAGCCGATTTCTCCACCTGCAAATAGATCAAAAAAATTATCATCAAACATATCTTGTGATATAAGAAAATTCTTTGTCCTACCTAGACATGCTGCGGAAACAAGTGTTCCACAACCAAACATATGAGCCAATGGCATAAAATTGAGCACACGTGGAATCTCTTCTCGTGCTAGTCCTTCGAGATCAATGACTAGCATGATTCCAATAGAAGCACACAGAAATGATTCATGAGTAATGACACATCCTATGAAAAAAATTTATTATTTCAGCAAATCTTTAACCAACAGAGCGCTTACCCTTTGGTTCACCTGTACTTCCGCTAGTATACATGACTACTGCAATATCGGTTGTTTTAGGTGGTGCCAACTCTGTTCGATGGATTCTACCGATTTCCATCATTTTTTCAAAAGTAATTATTTGAATTCCTTTCAATATTGCTGCTTCAATCACTTCTGGTGAAGGCTCCATCAAACTGACGATCGTTTTAAGTACAGATTCTTCACTGTGCCAGTCGACTAAATTTTTCACTCGCTCCAAATCATCAGCAAAGACCAATTGAAGGTCAGCATGTTTGATAATAAATCGAACACCATCTTTGCCAAGCGTGTCATAGATACCAACTGGTACAAACGAAAAACACCATGATGAAAAAAGAAAGAGTGCATAGTGAACTGTGGCCGAACCATATATACCGATAAATGTATCATTCGATTTTTGTAAACCGAGTTGAACCATTGCACTTCCAATATCTTGTATCATATCGAATACTCGCCTAGAATTGGAATATTAGCTTTTATATTGCTAAAAATTTTGAAACGTTCATCATGATTCAAACGAGTTATTCATTTTTTACTTATTATAACCGTCGATATTTTGAATTTTTGGTTTTTCTTTAAAAGCTTGAAATAAGGTATCTATATGCGTAGTACTATCACACAATGGCGCTACGCTTCTAGTAACGAGTAAGCACTTTTATGATCTAATTGAATGCTTGAATCTTCGGGGATAATAACTTTACTCTACGTTATCCTGGGCTAGCTTAGAATACAATCAGAGTAAAATAGAGTAGAGCTAGTGTATGATTACTGGTATAGGCCTCAGAATGGTATTTGCGGCAATACCTTAGGAGTGCCTTGTGATTTGTCTCAGGACAATGTGTCCCGTAACCAAAGAATTAATAGGCATTACAATCTTTCCTTTACAAGCCAGCAGAAGCAATTCATGAATCATGATTTTCCGTAGGCCTATCGCCCGTTGGGAGCAATCACTGTATGGATTAGTTTTTTCCACATCTGTTGGTCTCGCACTGGGTGGAACAAATTTTCTCCGCTACGTCCATACTAGTCTTTGGTGTCGTCCAACCATTTTCTACGTGGACATCCTCTTCGGGGTTCTCCATCTATTTTTGCGAGTAGTGTGTGTTTTATCAACCGGTTATCATTCATTCTACAAATGTGGTCGAATAATTTTATTTTCCTTTTCTTAATTGTGTCTACTATAGTTTCTACTTTCGATATCGTCTCTCTCATATCCTCATTTCTTATCATGTCTTTCCAACTGATTTGCAGTATCATCTCGGTGTTTGTAGGTGTGATTCGATGGAGGTCGCTTACCATGTTATCATCTCCTCCCTCATCTTTGTATAGCCTGCTGTAGTATTTCGCCCAACGGTCTATGATTTTTTTTCCTGTAACTGTAGCATCTTGCCGTCTTGATCTCGTATTACGTTTACTCGAGACGTGAATTTTCTTTTTAGCATTTTGTATTAGGTTGTGCGCCTGTCTAGTATTCCCAACAGTTAGATCCTTTTCGACTTCTTCGTACTGCTGCTGTATCCATTCTTTTTGACTTCTTTACAGAGGTCTTTGTATGGTTGTGCTTTCTGGTTAGAAGTATTGTTTTAGGCTATTTCAGTTTTCGTTTTTCATCTGCAAGTGTCTTGGCTATCCTTCTAGCAGATATTATTGCCTCTACTACTTCTTTGATAGCATTTTGTATTTTTTTTGCGTGTTCGTCTAGATTGTAAACCTGCCCAATTTTTTCTATAGCACTCCTTTATTCTGACGATTTTTAGTTGACTCACATCAGTTCTTGCGCTCAGTTGTGTATCTCTTTTGGGTCACAACCTGATATTATGCAGTACTAGTGAGTGATTTGAGCAGATCCTGCTCGAATCTCATGTTGCATATGTATATGTTATGTACAGATGCAAACTGTACCAGACGCTCCCCTCTTTCGTTCCTGTCACCATATCCGTATCTTCTCATTACTCATTTCCAGTTCGTATTATCGCTACCCACTTCAGCATTCCAGTCACCTACTATGATGATTATGTCTTTTCTGTGGATTTTCGCTAACATGTCCTCGAGGGTGTTGTAGAACGCTTCGATACCTTCATCTGAGGATGCGAATGTCGGTGCATATGCATGTATTATTGTGATTTTGAACGGCGCTGCGTTAGATCGAGCCTACACCTCTCACATGTGCGTTATCGTCTCCTGACCAAATGAAGCCTTCATTTGATGTTTCGCCTTTGCCTGTCTCACGTACTTCTGAAACAGCTATTATATCGTGCCTCAACCTTTTCATCTCATTTCTTAGCAACACTAGTTTTCCAGTAGCCTATTTTCCGACTCTGCTCTGATTACTCGACAGAGAATGCAGACCTTGTTTACCTGAGAGACGTCTGAACTAATATCGGTTTTTACTATCTTCGCTCGTGGTGGGTTTCTATCATCTTTTTTGTTTTTGTGAACAGCGGCATTTCTGCTCCTTTCTGTTCAATCCCCCACTTTTTAGTCCGGACTGGCGACCGGCACGATATCTCAAAATGAGATGTCGTGGTTAGATTCTCATATGTGTTGAATCTTTATTCGGTATATTATCGGTTAGAGAGGTCCAAGATAATTGAACATGAATGACTAGTGATTAAGTGCCGAGCACGTAACCACTCAGCTATTTTACTTAGAAACATTATTTGTTTTTTTCAAGAAATTCTTCAACTCATTAGTATAATCTTTATACTAAAAAGAAAAATTATGATATTTAAGATAAGAATTCTTGTTAACTTAATATTTGAGTAAGTAATAAAAACAAATTCTTACGTATAGGTATAGGAATTAAACGGCTCATCGGACGAGGTTCTGTATGAGAGAAGAGGCCGATCACCATATGATTGTACAGCATGTTCGACAACTTCGTATATAGTATTTGCACCGAATGTTCGATAATCGTAAAGTTTCTCGGTATAGTCTGGATGTGCATAGATATGTTCATTGGCGTCAATTTCAACAGCACCTTTTGAATGCATCGATCTTGTTGACATGCTTCAATCAATTACAGAATGATTTTAATGCTTTTATCTAATAAGAAAAAAACCAATTTCAGTGATCAGCTATGCCAGAAAGAAATGATGATGACTTCGTTTTTTAAGGTATAAATTAAGTTTACAACAACGAACAAATGTGTGTAGTTTGCCGACCTTCATCATTATCTTTTCTTTTTTTTTTCTACACACTGAAAAACATCGATGTTTATCTTTTTTTTTGCAGTGTTTAGAACGGTTCGAAGAGAAAAGAAGAGAAGATAATAGTCTTGCGTATGCACACATCTTGCCGTTAGCACTGATAGTGATATCTTGCTGATGTGAAAAGCTTTGTTTGAATCTACAATGGACACCCCTCGGACTTTTCTAAAGTATTCACTATGAAGACGTTATGTTTTTTTACAAAATCAAAGTTTTTCGAAAAAGCACACATGTTTTCCCAATATTGTAGAAATATTAGCGAATAAAATAGACGACTAGAATAAATCTTTAGTTCTCCTTCGAATACAGATAAATATCAATTACTGATCATTTGAGATTGACGGGTGAGAATGTATAGTTGGGACGAATACAGGAAATCAAAAAGATAAATCTTTCTTCTCAATGCAATGGCCCATATTCATTAGCATCTCGTTTGTTAGAAACAGAAAACAAAGAATCAAAATTGATAATATCAGCAGTTGTCTATGGGTGGCACACCGACTCAAACGATTTTCTTCAAAATGAAGTTCCATTTGAGGGAAGTGTTCCGGCAAACTTATGCTTCTAATACTGGAAGAAAAGCATCATTTAACAGATATTATGTCTGGATTTTTTAGACCACGAATACTCGCGATATTTATGGAAATTTTTTCCCGTGAGTACTTTACAATGGCGCCATCGTTATATATACGGATCATATTGAAAGAATTTGTCAGCTAATATGTTTTTTCCTTTTCTGTTTTTCCTTAATTGGTAGAATGTATACATTATGAAGTACTATACTTTTTTGTCATATCGAAGATAGACCATTCTTTTCTTATTGAAGAATATAAAAACAATTTCTTTCTCATAGTCCCCTTCATCTTAAAGTTTTTTAAAAATGTCAATATTTGTTCCAATTTGAATAAAAGAAAAAATGGCGTCTTGTTAGCATCTTGGTAGAATACTAATAGAGACAATAGTAAATACCTACTTAAGTATCTCTCCCTGTATTTTTTTACTTTTCATGACACAGTATAACAGTATAAGAGATTCGATTTCTTTGATTATTCATATATTTAGATTTTTATAACACATTGATCGAGCGAATAATTGTCCTGAAATATACAACACGCAAGTTGCTGATTAGTTACTTGCCTGTCAGAATTCATATTAAAACAATTCACACCTTATCAGGCTTTAGTAGGAGTAGCTTCGTAATTCGAATTCAACTTACATCCTTTAATATTCATATAAAAATGAATAGATATTGTTTGGAATTGGAGTTGGATACTTGAGTGTAGAAGTAAAAGTGATTAACACATTCTTGCTCAAATAAAAAATAAATATTGAAATTGCGACGAATTTCAATTTGAATCATATAAGATTTCTGTTGGATTAAAAATACAATAATACTATTAGAAAAGGCAAAGCTTTATTTTGGACAGTCTAGAAAGCTGATACTTTCAAAATTATTTGTTGGTTCAACTAGAAATCAAACAGCAGCGAGTAAAATATTTCGCTGTTGACCGTTTCAAAAATCCATTTCGCTGAACTCTATTTAGATAAGAATTTTGAGATTGAAATATTAAGAATGAAATATTTGCATTTTTAATTCAGTAGTGAGATGATTCTATACGGAACTTCCCGAAAATTTGGATTTTTTTCGTGTTGCTGTGTGTTCTCTAATTGAGCTAGATCTTATCCCAAAAAATGTTCGCTGTCTAAAACAACCAAGACAAAATTTCGTTTTTCTCAATGCTATTTGGAAATTGAGCGTTCATATAAAAGCGTCTAGCAGACCGTCCATTGCTTCTATTTACCAAACGTCGACTTGGATCAATTACATCCGAACTGAAATAAGTAAGAGATCATTTACAAAAGTCATTTTATTCACTGAAAAGTATAAAAATTATCAAATAATACAATTTAATGATGCATGTATTTATTCTCGCAACTATCTACTGATCAGCTTTTGTACAAAACAAAATCTAATTATTTTAAGAGTAAATCCTTGAGAAAATCAGACATTTGTCATGACATGCTGATGGTTGATCATCTTCGATATAGCTGATTTTTTTAATATATTATGCTCAGTATAGTCAATATAATTTCAGGTCTTTATTTCGTATTGGTAAGATATGAAAATCATAATAATTATAAAACTTTTCATTTCTTTTCGGTATACAAGAATTTTCCCACAATCTTACAGATAAATGATATTAGAACTCATTTTGATTAACTTTCGGATATATTCGCTCTGTCAACTTTGTTCAGAATACAAAAACTTACCCCATACTCACTAAAATATACTATAAATATTGGGAAAATTGGATGTTAAAACTCGAATTTTCTAGATATATTTTCAGATATCAAAACAACAGATAATGTCATCGAATGAAAATCGTTGAGATGTACATAGACCAAGTGGACAGAGTGAATATATTTATGAATTAGTCGAATTTGGTGCGACGTTCATCATCATCATCATTTCTACTGCTTTTCTGTATTTATTATCGAGATTAATAAAAAACTCTGGTGCCGTTGTAATAATTCCGAGAGAAATAATATTTCGTGAACTATCTCTTGTAGCAAGTCTAGACACTATACAGTATGTCTGCGGAAAAAATGATGTCATACATATCTGGATTAAACAAAAGAAGATATACCCATTAAAGGACATATTAAGTCAGATCAATTCATAATAGTTTGATATACATATCAGTTGGAATGTCCTAACGTGATATTTCACTGAAGTGTTGCACTTTGATCTATAGATACAGGATGTTTGAATAGTAGCATTCTAATTTAAATTCTTTATTACTCTCAAACAACAAAAGACTCCGTAACGATTTGTTTTTATTGTTTTGAAGAATATACCATGACATTTTATTGTAGATGGAATAAGCTGATTGATCCTTTGACTGTCTAACCGAAAGTATTAATTTCATTTAGAAAATACCTGAAAATAACTCAAATTTTCATGTAAAGTTTCTTCTTTGCCTATACACTTCTGCAATAATTTTTCATGCTTTCTCTTAGATAGCCAAACAAATAATCAGCTTGTTTCATCTACAATAAAATATCATAACATATGCTTCAAATCAGTAAAATAATCGTTACGATGATATTTGAGATTAATAAAGAATTTAAAATAGAACGCTACTTTTCGGACATTCTGTTTCCATGGTAATAGTATAGTTTTGATTGCTGTGCATTGATATACATTGATTTATCTAAATTATACATAAGTTTTAGTATACTTAAAACACCCACAGAAAAAGTAATGGTTTATCGATCCCATTCTTCAACAATTTTTCTATGATATTATCTTTGTCATATTATTTAATACGATCATCATTCTCTTGAATATTTGTCTGACGAGAGATTTAACGACTGAATTAAAATAATAATATTTACGTTTTTTCTTACTGATGTCTTTATTCATGACGGTTGTGTCCTAGTTTTCATTAAAGAAATTAATATGAATGCGAAAAAGAAGAATGTTAATGATAAAAATAGTAGAATATATTTTCTTGCATAATCAACGAAAGATTGATTACAACCATGAACGATATTGATCTATAGCTGTCTGTAGATTTTATAATATGCTTTACTAATTGTAAATTATTGCTGAGAATAGCAGTAGTTGTCATCTTTACGGCTCATATTGACAGGATTTATCTTCGAATGACATTTTTTATTACTCTGGTTTTCTATTCTCATTTATATTTGAGATCTAGAATTTTTCATCAACAAGCAGAAGGTACACTTCATTTACCTGCTACATAATCGTGTATTCCAATATACTAGAAGAAGACTGATAAATTTGATAGCAATAAAGAGTAAGCTGCCCGATAACTTAAATCTAAATTTGATTGAAACAGCCAATTAGATTTCAAGAAGTCTTGGTAATTAGGAAGCCTATCAATGTTTTCTATTTGTGGGTTAGGATAACTCTAGGTTTTGTTCTTATTGTAAGAAAGACAATTTTTCCTATAGTTTAATTGAATGAAAGCAACAATCAATAATATATCATAAGAATATTTAGAAAATTGTTCTGTTTGAAAAGCAGTCTTTCCTTAACGAAAATATCAACTCCAGGAATTTTTTGTTTTGTAGCTACTGTTATTTAGTAACATAACAGTAGAGATAAAGATTAAATAACAAACCATTTTAAATTCTCATATTGACTGATAATTTACGAGTTTTAATGTATCACTTATCAATTACTTTGCATCTAAAACTATTATCAGAATCTTAAAATATACCATCGGGTATAAAGCTATAAGCATTCTATCTAGTCCTATTTCTTTTATAAAACGATAGTTGGAAACCACAGATCTTCAAGTACCTTGGTAAAAAAGTTATCAGCATTGTGTCCGATAGTCTTCTTTTAAAATTGCAGTAATAAAAATCTATCAACCTGAAATTTCAAAGTCATTCCGCTCGATATGGTTATTTTTATTTTGTTCACAGAAAAGCATCAGACAGATAAAATAAAACTTTATGTGTTGGTTAAATATCTCGAAATACTTACTATATATAGATTGTTGCATTCTATTCTGAGATATCAAAATAAAACTGAAAAGATTACTAAAATTTTAATGTATTTGATTTAGTGTTTTTTAAGGACATCTGTGATTTTTAATGAATAAAACGTGACAATTGATGTTCGTAGTAATTGCACAACAATACAAAATACCATTGATATCCAATGTGTCATATATCTAAAATTATCTAATTTTGAATTACATTCATTATATTTGGTTAGAAAGACGTGCGTCATAAACTGACTCATGTTTTCTCTATTTTTTACTACTTTCTTTTCATTCTGTATTATTCTCTAAACAAAAAGTGTGTATTTTAGGTGAGACTATTAATGAATGATTTTTTTTTCTACATATAGAGATATTTGAGAGAAAAAGTACTCATACACTTTGCATATAACGTACAAATTATATATTATTATACCGATGCAATAAATATACGTTGTGTAGGAAAGAAGTGTATATTTATATTTGTATTTTAGGTACTACTTCAATCGACGAATTCGATAACTAAGACATGTCGCAGAAATTATCATTATGTATTGAAGATCTTTCAAATGAACTTTGGCTTGAAATTTTCACTTATATTGATTCACGAAATCTTTTTTTGGCATTTCATGGTATAAATAAAAGAATTAATAAACTGCTTATAAGTGAAAAATTTCTTCCTCTATCACTTTCGAATTCAATCAATGGTTCTAATTCCATTCACAAATTTTTTCAGGTATATATATCATTTTAAATTGAAGTTATTTTAATTACTTAACAAAATAAATTGTATATTTCAGGAATATCCTCCAGATAAATTTCAACATGTTAAACATTTTAAATTAACATTTACATATTTAAATGAAGATGAATTAAGTATTATAAATTATCTTTCATCATTCTCGTCTCTTACTTCATTAGCTATCCATTTTAAGTTGTATTATGATAGTCGTCACCTTACAGGAAAATTCATAATGACTCTTTTTGATCAACATTGTCCCTATCTTCAACGATTGTATATAGATGGATATGATTATGAAAATATAAATAATCTGAAACCAAAGAACATAAACAATGAGTTTATGTTTTATTTTCCATCTCTCGTCTGCATACATGTAGAGAAAATTTATTTGTTTTTGGCAATTCAAATTTTAAATAAATGTCGTCAACTTCGTTCTTTTTCAGCAAAACTTTTTTGTCAAGATGATCGTAGTAGTATACCAATATCTTCTCTTTTGTCGTCATTATTTTGTACATTGGCATCTACTGAAATGAATATGAATCTCACAGCTATGAAGAAACTCAATCTAAAAGCACCTTGGGATGATAATGAAAATTGGTGGAATCAATTTCTTGAACATTTGTTACCATGTTGTCCTAACCTTGATACATTCTTCGTCGATCAAAATTATGGAAATACTGGGCAAGTGTCAGTTGATCCAAATTGGTGGACACGTCTATTCACTTACAACAACAAACTGGAGCATATATCTCTTTGCTTGCGTGAGTGTCAAATCTTCGATTTTTCACATGCAGAAGTAATAATTCAAGATTTTCAATCATCAAAATTTTTTATTCAACTCAAAGCCAATGCTACATATAAAACTGAACTGGACTTTAATAGTATTTCTTATGACGTCTTTATCAGAAATTGAACATACATCCTTTTTTTTGTTTATTTACTATTCTAAAGAATAAGATATTTTTCAATCATAATCATATATTTGGACAAAAAGCTCCCTTTATCTGCGTTTAAATCATCCTTAATAAATAAAATACATCTATCAAAAATTTCACTAGTAATGAAACGATCTGTACTGTCAAGCGAATGGGACGCAAATGATTACATTCATTAAAAAAAAGTAACGAATTTAAAATATGAACTGTCGATAGCTTTGACAGAGATATTTACTTGTTAAGTTGCGTATTAATTGAACATTTTAACATATCTTTAACCTAATGAAAATAATAAAGATATCGTTTGCAGCAAGCACAAGTTAGAAGAGTTCGTTCTTCGCAGCGAATAACTGGACAATAGAGGTCATAAAATTTAACCCTTTGAGGACGGTAGGACATACGTTGTCTCAACTATTTTTTCAGTAGAGAAAAAAGTGTTTTGTAATACTATGATTTCTTACTTTTCTTCTGATTCTTATCTTTTCAGAATATTTCTACTCGCTATTGCATTTTGATATATACATACTTCTCATATAGTTGTTTTTCATTTGGACACTGAAATATATTTATCTGTGAAATTAACACGAAGAAGTGGAAGCTACATTCAGTATCGAATGCATAACTTACAAATTAGTTTCTTGATTATCATAAGATTTTTATTTCGTTGTTTTGAGCTAAATAAAAGTGCAGAAAATGGTAAGAAAGCCACTTTTTGACTATAAAAATTCCGTTCTCAAAGGATTAATTACCTTCACAGATACTTTGAGCTATTTTTGTACTTTAATGTACTTTCCGATTTGGAGTCCGCTGTTTTCCTTTAGCTTAATTGAGAAAAAAATTGTGAACCTTCCAGAGTCAGAGGCAGATTTTAGAGTCAACAACGTTCATTTCGCAAGATTCTAGAGATGACCGACTACTAAAGACTAAGGGTGCTATATTCTCTTATTTTCTAAAATTAGCATAACTTCATTAGGGCGAAGTCTACAAAAACCGGCAAGATAAATGTGTTGAAATAAATGCAAGGGGAAACATGATACTTTTGTACTTTGGAGTACCTTAAAGTAGGGGTGGATCATTTTATTTAAATCGATTTAATTAAACCATTTTACTTAACGCTTAATTTTAAGTATTAAGCTTTTTGACTTGAGCGTAGTCCTCAATTGTGATACTAAAGGGATACCCTTGCCTTCTCAACTGTTATACTATGGGATTACTCTTGGGTCCTCAAGTAGTATACTATGGAGTACCCATAGTTTCGTAATTGCTACACGATTGGCAGGAATGTGACAAAAGAAGCACTACCTATATCAATACGTAACGTTCATTGACAGTCGATTCATCTCGCACTAGACTAGCGGCATAAGATCAAACATGTGCGAGAAAGTTATAAGATTGAGATTAAACAGTTGGTACTAAAATTTTTCTGGCGATGCACGGCCCTCCTGTGATAAGATTTCTACTAGCTACAACAACTTCGAAAGAGTTCGTATTGCGGTTAAGATTTGACCTAGATATTCAATTTTTAGTGAATTTTTTCTATAAAGATTCTCTGGAACCCTCAGTTTCTCAATGAATTCATATTTTTGAATTTTGACCTAAAACATTGTTCAAATAGAGTTCTTAGTTAGGCTAGTTTGTGGACAAAATTTCAAAGGTTTTCGAGCAAAACTCTCCAAAATATGAATCTTTTCAAATATGCATGTTTTATAAGGCATCAATGAAAAAGCGTTGAAATTTCGAAAAATTCGTATCTTAGAGAGACTAGCTCGAAATCCTTTGAAATTTTATGAACAAACTAGCCTAACTGCGAACTTTATTTGAACAATGTCTCAGGACAAAATTCGAAGATATGAATTCATTGAGAAACTGAAGGTTCCATAGAATCTTTATAGCAAAAATCCACTAAAAACTAATATCTCAGTCAAATCTTAACCGCTGCACGAAATCTTTGAGATATGTTCTAGGCGACACATATTCTATCACTATGCGAAATATGGACTCTGGTGGTTTTAATCACTTGGGGACCTTCACTCGTGGGTAGATGAGAACGCCAAGCAAATAAACGCTGTTTATATTCAAAAAAAAATCAGATTTAGAACAGTATCATTTGGATACATCATAAAATGATGTGGTTCTTCTAATTCACTTATCAAAATTTTGCTATACGTCATGTGCTGATTTGTTCTGTAAGTGCCGTATGGCCATTCGTGTCATATTTATGGAAATCATAAATAGTCGCTTGTGCAATAGTTACGTGGTCATTTATGCCACGGTTGCCTTGTCACTTGTGCTATAGTGGAGATCAGTTTCCAGTAATAACATGCCCTAGACACAATTTTAACTTAATTACTTAATTTTCTGAGGAATTAAGCGTTGAGTCGAAAAACTTAACTTGATTTTAAGTTAAGTCAAATGATCCAACCCTATCTTACGGTACTTTAAAATACCGTAAAGTACTTTAAAGTATCGCAAGATATGATAAAGTATTCTAAAGTAAGTGAAAGTACGTGAAGTATGAAGTATCATGTTTCCCCTTAAGTAAATGAATAATAGTATGAGTCATCTATCTATCTACACGTATGCATTTTCGAGACCAACATTGCAACTGAGAACAGAACGAAAAAGATAAAATTTGACTATTTTCGGATAAATGTTGGCTCACACATGGGCAACTCATTCACTTTTATTTCTTCAAGTATCGTAAGCAACAATATATATTTTTTCTTTCTTTTCCTTTTTACAATTAATAAAAGTGAGCCTCTTTAACCATCATGTGGCTTATTCTTTTACTAGTTGCTTTCATAATATGGCTATTTCATCGATCTTTTAAATTTTGGATCATTGATCCATGGCTCATTCATCGTGATCTTTGGTCTCAAGGTATTCCTGGTCGTCATATTCCAATAGTAGGTGAAATATTGCATATTCGCAAAAGTATTCTCGCTGACGACCCACTTGGACATGGCGCAAAATTGGCAGCACAATTTGGTGAATATTATCACACTTCATTCGGACCCATGGCTCGTTTAGATACATATGACCCAAGCTTGATTAATGGTGTTCTTAAAACTAATGCTCGATGTTATCATAAACCATATATCATGCGACTAGTTCTTGGAACACTATTAGGAAATAACAATCTTTTGATGTCTGAAGATGATGTTCATGCTCAGCATCGTCGATTAATAGCACCTGTATTTCAACATCAAAATATGAACTCTATGATATCACTCATGGTTGAAATTACATTGAATCACATGAAAAAATGGTCGGCTGCTGCTGCTGCTCACCATGAAAATAAGCCACTTATACTCAATATTCATGAGGAGATGGCACGATTAACATTAGATATTGTTACAAGTTGTGTATTCGGCACAGAGATATTGTCTGATGAAAAAATGCACGAAACAATTCATCGAATTATATCAGAATCACTTGAATTAATGGAAAAGCGTTTGTTTAATATGATTGCTATTATTCCAATCGTCAATCGTCTCCCATTACCAAGTAAACGGCGTATCGATAAATGTATTCGCGAAGGAAAAATTCTTATTCGTCAAATCGTCGATAATCGTAAAAAGGGATTGACTAAGTCAACTTGTAAAGGTTTGAATGAGTTATACTTCATCTTTTTATCGATATTCTACTTAATACTAATTGATAGGTCCTGATTTGCTTGATCTACTCTTAGCAGCAGGTGGTGATGATAAAATAGGCAAATTTACTGATGAAGAAGTCTATGAAGAAGCAATAACTTTTGGTAAGTTTTAAATTCTGGATACTTGTAATAAGTAATAGAAGTTCTGTTTTCCTGTATAACATATTTTAGCGATCAATTAGATTTCATACAGCTACAAAAATTGTTTTTTTCTCATCTTATCAAAGTTGACTCTAATCAATCTTCATCTGCTTTATTAAAAGAACAAATTATATCTACTTGTTAGAAAATATAAATTCAAATGCTCATCTTATCATTTAGTTGCTGCTGGACATGAGACAACATCAACGTTGATGACTTGGACTCTTTACAATCTCGCCAACAATCCGGATGTATGCCGCCGACTAGAAGCAGAAGTGGATTCAGTTTTAAACAACGTTGAAGAAATAACACCATCAACTCTGTCACTTTTGACTTATACTGAAGCCGTATTAAAAGAATCTTTAAGACTTCATCAACCAGTACCTGCGATAGTTCGTACTGCAGTTAAAGATAATACATTAGTAGCTAGTGATGGAAAAGAGATTCATATTAAGAAAGGAACTGGCATTTTTCTCAATTTCTACATGTTACATCAGTAAGATTTCTATTATATGTATTATTTTAATTTGATTTATATAAAACAGTTCAGAAAAGTATTGGGACGAACCATTCAAGTTTGATCCATCCAGATTCGACGATAACCAATCAAATAAATTTGTCTATCCATTTTCTGCAGGACCTCGTTCATGTATTGGACAGAATTTTGCCATGTTGGAAGCTAAAATAATGTTAGCGTTGATAATTCAACAATTTCATTTTGAACTTGAACCAGGTCAAAAGCTTGTACCAGAAATTGTCGTCACTATGAGGTTATATTTTGTACTTTTCTGAAATTGATTCATGTAAAGAATTTCTATTTTTAGACCAAAATATGGTATGTGGATGCGAGTTTCACCTCGAATACATTTATAATAACAATCCACGCAAGCATTTTTCATATGGAAATGATAAATAAGTAGACTTTACCATGCAAAAGATTGTTATGCGCTGCTCTTTAAGTCATTCTCTTTTTTCTGTCTTAGATTGAAAATCCTTCTTTTGGCTTTTTCTCTAAACAATGTTATCTATGTTCCTATTTTTTCTTTGAAAGAGTATGAAATAAAATCGAATAACCAACTTTTTCATATTTAGGCACTCTTAAAATATCTATCAAGCGGAATCGAGAATTTTAGTAAATTATTGATATTACATGGTCTATTGAATTAGCCCTCTTTCATTGACTATTTTTTCTTCACCAAAAAATAATGAATCAAATATAATTCATTTTATATTTAAAAATTTGTTCTAATTGATAAGTTTAGGAAGGAAGGGTTAAAGGCACGCATCCTTTTGGGATTTTTCGTATATCATGGATGTCTACTTATCACCAAAAGATGAAACGCAATTTTGTTGGGAAATGAAAATTCTAACAAAATTATAATGTGAAAAAAAATAAGAATTTTGACATAATTCTATGATAATGGATAGAGTTCTTATGACAACTATTGTTATATGAGTGATATAATTAGAATATGGAAATCTTGAAGCGTGCTTGTGAGAATTTTGCCGCTCCTCCTATATTGTGGTTAAAGAAGAATGTTATATATATAGTTTTGTAGAGCAAGACAAACTCTATCGATTGGTATATGATTCAATCTGAATAAAGAAAAAATTTCATAAAAGGGTATAGGTCAAAATCTTGCAATTCTGAGAGGATGTTTCAGATCTACTCATCCTAACCAGCCAAGAGTAGAGTTTTAGGCTGTAATATGTTAGATTATTCAATGGCAAAAAAAGGCCTACCTTTCTATGCGGTCAAATTTGAAATTTCGTTTATCTCCATGGTTTTCTCATAGAGCATCTCTTAATAAAGCAACACTTATCTGTAACTGGAAATACCGCACAAATTTATATTCAAAGAGTTTTAGATGAAAAAGTAAAATTATGTGAAATAAGAGATAAAACCTAAAAAAAAAACATATTTTTATGACATGAGTGCTGCGTTAGAAAAACGGAAAACAAATATAAAACAATGTGCTCAACACGGTATACTACACAAACTAAAAATTCTTTTGAGTGATATACCAAATAAGTCTATTGAAAATTAGCTTTAAGCTAATAGAAAAGTTTCTTATAAACTAACCACTATCGTTCGAATTTTTCTTCCATTATAGAGTAAGTGAGAGTAAGAGCGGTAAACTTCAAACGACTCGTTCTGTTTCTGAATCCTGATTTTCCGTTCCATGCGCATAATTTGTAGAATCGATATTTTCTGAACATATCTGTCGAGTGGATTTAGCAAGAATGAAATATATCGTATAATAGCTTTGAATCCATCTATCTAATTTGTAAACTTATCCTCAAGATTATGCAACTTTTATGTTCTAGTTTTTATTAATCTTCATCTGAAATTAGAAAAAAATTTTTAAAAGCTTCTTGTCTATATAATAATCATTAACACACAATAATTATTAAACTACAGGTTCTAGATATGGAAACTCAGGATTGATTTCTTTCAGCTGAATTGCATGAAGATCAGGTGCCATTTCAAAACATGTCACAACTTCAAGATAAGTAGCAGGTAAAAGTAATATTTCATCTTCCTTTTGATAATATGAATGATGTCGGATAGATTTTCCATTTACACATTCAATAAGAAATAAAGTACGTTTACCAACTTTTCCAAGAAATTGATCGGATTTTAGAACATTCATTTTTGTTGTACATGATGAAAAGCCCCACCAAAAAAATTGTTCACCTTCATGATGTTCTGCACTTAAATCAAGTTTGACACCACGATATACAGTTCCTTGCATTGATGGTAGACGAGAAAGTCCTGTTAAGATAAGTTTCAGGTAAAGAAACCAAGGTTTGAGTTTCTTCCGATCAGCTGCTCGCAGATGTGCGTTCAAGACAAAATACAGACATTCGTTTTCAGGTTCCCATTCCATTGTATAAAGCATAATGGCAGCTGATTGATCAGATGTCAATTCATCTGCAGGATTCTTACACTTTAGCTTTGCTGTATGTGCCTTGCGGCGAATATCGGGAAGGATTGAGATCAATGGTGCTATGGCTTCTTCGAGAGTGACAAGAGGCACCTTTTCATGTCCTTCGATAGGAAGAAGTATATCATGTTTCTCAGCTGCCATATCGGTAAATCGAAAATTGTTTTTGGATGGATGGTCGCCAGCAGCCAAAGACGTTGGGACTAAACCTATGGATGCAGAGTCGTTGATACCACGAACATTTGACAATTCGTAATCATCTATGAATTAAAAAAGTATACTCATAGTGCTGATTTACAAGAAAATATTATAAATGAGACTTTTACTAATCATTGACTGTTGATTAAATTGTCTTTAGATCACACATGTAATATTCGGAAAGTTGTTTCGACTATTGGTGAAAGGATATATGAACTTTATTAAGATCCGGATGAGAAAATTCATAATAATTTCGAACTCTATTTCAAAGTCTCACGCTGAGTTAATGAGTTTTGTCTCGCACAGACTTTTTTTGTAGTAGAGCGAGAAACTAGACTAATAATGATATTTTTCTTCCTTTCGTTTCATGTACCAGACTGAAATTCATATTACACATATCTGATCAGGGTCTTTTGGAGGTTTCGCGTCTCAGACTATAACTACTGATCAAATACATCGATGAGATTGAAATACATACGTTTTATACTCGATATCTACTTCCTTTTTCGTGGTCAATATAGTGCAATCGTAAGAGTGAGGGTGAGGGAGGAGAACACTTTCAAGCATCATAAATTTCTTTCTTTTACTCAACAAAAATAGGAAATTTTGTAGATTTTGTCAACTAAAATAATGCTACTGTCTCTAAAATTGAGCAAAGTCCTTCTTTTTAGACAAGAAAAATTCACTACACCACCTAGTGTTGATAGTAGACTCAGGGTATCCTAGTTACTAATGTATTTGATCAGTAGTTATAGTTTAAGAGGTAAAACCTCCACAAGACCTTGATCACATATATGTGCGATATAAATTTCAGTCTTATACATGAAACGAAAGTAAGAAAAATATCATTATTACTCTTACCCTCAGATGTTATTGAGCAGCTTTATATTGCCTGAAATAGTGATTTTTTTTCCTTATAAGATGACTCAATCATAACAGTAAAAACATTTGTTCTCCATAACAGACTAGGGCCACGAACTGCTTTGTGGTAGGTATAGTTTATGAAGGCATATAAGATACATTTTAAGTCTCAACTCGAAACCATGGACACTTAGGAATGTTTCCTTGTCAGTTAAAGAGATGTGTATTCATCGAAGTTATAGTTAAAAGCTACAATGATCTTACTTAAGTTACCGGATCCAAGTTTCTTTTTGATCTGCAGCGATTTCTGATGCCATTGAACACTCAAATCATAATCACCTTTACTCGAGGCTGTTGTACCAAGTTCATCATATAAGGTAGCAAGAGATGATTCGTCTGAAGAAAAGTGTTGAAGCAAACGATGGGAATATTTTTCGGCTTCATCAAATTTTCCCATTGCGCACAACACCCGGCTAAGCGCGAAAAAATGCACCTTCTACGTCATTATATCCAAACTTTTTCGTTATCTCAGCAAAGAACATTTTTACGTCATGATCGTTGTCACCACATAACGTCATTCTAACAATCCATACTTGATCATCATTTTGCTGAACATTTTCAATACGAAAGAAACAACCGTATGCGAAAATTACTTCATCTTCTTCTGGATAATAGCTGTACCTGTATATATTAGCAAATGGCATTGTTGTCACCACTTTGGGATCAGCATCAATTTCAAATAATACTCGCGCTAAGTCAATTGACTTACCGCCTGTATCCAAAAATTGAGCAGCTACAGCTCGATTACAGGTGGTTGTCAAGAATAAATTCATAGAAATAACGCTTCTGACTAATTTTCTGAGAGTATTTAAATCATCCTCTGGCATGGATTGAGCTCGGTACACTCTAATACGACGCTGGCATTGACATTGTGCTAATTGTCGAAGAAAATCACAGATGAAAAATTGAAAAAGGAAGATTGTATTGGTGTCTTGCGCTCGTAAAGCTTTGCAAATCATTTTGTATAAAAAGCACCCGTGAGTATACCACCATACAGCTTTATCAGCGGAATATTCTCTTTCAAATTTGTTAAGGTTATTTAATTTACATTTGTCATCTTTGAAAGAATCTTTCAATAAAGAAATAAGATCATTCTTATCTGTCGCACTCGGTTTCATTTGTGTCAGGGCTAAAGATAACAAATACGCATACGTCATCGAGAGATTAGATTCGTCCGTTTTAGCATTAAATACAGGGCGGTTCGTTACTTTCATTTGAGTAGCAGGGTATAGCTTTTCTTGATCTGCTTTTATTCGAGAAATGAGCTCGTCCAGTTGAATAATGACAGCTTTGATCTATAAAAGTAAATTTAAACAACGCTCAGCTAATTTGTTTTACCTTCAAAAAACGTTTTGCCCATTTTTCGTTTTCCTTTTTGTCTGAACAGTACACATAAATTGATGTGATTTGTGGAAGTGTATGAATGTTAGGGACGAGTTCTCTACCCAAACGACTACTAACGATTAATAAATGTTGTTCTTGTGAAGATGCTGATCGAATATATTTTTCACATTCACTAATACTTTCAAATGTCTTTAGACGATCGAAAAACGAACGAAGTTGTATTTGTGCATTTCTATTATCTTCACTTATGTTAACATTAGCATCAAGCCAGACAGCAATAAGAACCTTAGCATTAGTGTTACTGATCGTTGAAAATGATGTCATGGTGCCCATGAGCTTTAAAAAGTAACAGTTATTTACCAATTTGCGTTTTCACTCTGTTGTGAAATTGTTTGGTTAAGTGACGCGAAACATTTACAACCAACAAATGCAAAGAAATCGTACTTATATCATAGTTGTATATTATCTTTTCGTTTCTACTACATTTTTCTTTCATTACATATTTTCAAGTCGCCATTGCGACAGGATAAAGTTTTATAAGAGAGAAGAAAAGAAAAAAAAATGTTTTCACGCTAAGGTGTATACAACGCAAAACTTAAGCTGATTTTTTTCGATTTTTTTCTTATGTGATTCGATCGAGCGCACCAAACTGAATAACAATACATAGCTTAAAAATTTTTGATAAGCCTTGTTGTTGGAAAAATGCAGAGGTTTTCGATGGTTCCAAGCGACTCTTTTTTTCAGATAAAAATTCGGTCTTTCAAGGTCTCAAGGTGTACTACACGTTTTTGTTTTGTTGAAGATGTGAAAAGGCCATACTCGGATTCCTCGTGAAAAACTGCATCGACTAGACCTATTCTAGACATTTTTCTTATCGGAAAAAGACTATAAATATCCTCATCCAGAGGATGAAAAATAATGCAAAAATGGTTTTCCACGGATTTTTTTTGGACAACTACAATTCCTCCTATGCTAGATAATAAGATCGAAAGATTTTTTGAAATCATGTATGCTATTTTGATTGAACTCAACTAGAATGTACTGTAAATGGTTATATATGATGGGAGTTAAGGTTAGATAGGAATAAAATGAATACTGTTCACTGTTCCAGAACTAATGTTACGTATGTTCCAAGATATAGTTAGAAATCAAGTGACCGTATTCAAGCGTAAAATATTGTTTTTTAATAATACTGTAGGACATTCTGGAAAAGAGATCAATAGAGCGATAAGAAATGTATTAATATAGCAAATGTGTGTGTGAAGCAAGATATATAATCTTTTGTCGCGTCGACGTTATTTACAATGAATTTCGTTTGAAAATCTTACACTCCAGTGTTAGCGGAAAAAAAATCATATACTGTAGAAATGTTAGGTTTTTCTTATTAGAAATGAACGTGTAAAGGTGTGGGCAATCAATCTTCCTCTAGGAACACACTAATTGCAAACTCAAAATTCTTTTCCAATGAAATAACAGCATGCAATTGAATCATATTGTCCATATTTTATTCAAATTTTTACCCATTTTTCAGTTTAAATATTGTATATTGCAATACACACTAGCATATCTTTCAAACGAACTTCAATTTTCTCGTTTTCCTCCAACGATCAGAAAAAACATGAATCGATCACATGGGTATATTGTGACTCGGATAAAAATCATAGTAGTTTGATTGACTAATTATCTAAATGATAATAAAGATATTTTCCTACTTTTTTATCAACAGAAACGAAGCTAACTTACTCTCATATTCATCCTTCAACTGTATGTATGACAGATTCTTCTTTCATAGATGGATCACTTCAACTTCGTTTCAATACCTAATCTTTTCTCAGAAAATTACAAAATGAAGATGAAAGCAAAAAATGTAGTTGAAAATAAATCATGATTGGCAATTACAAGATTCAAGATAATACTATAGAAGAAAAAGAATCTATTTTTTTTCTAATTGATTTTCTCGAGCATCATTGTCATTTCAGAAAGAAAAATCGAACAATTATGACGAAGAAGTATTAATTTGATTGTCATAAAAGAATTGAATGTGATATTCGTTTTTCAATAATCGATGGGGTTTGATTTGAAGTGGATTTGTTTGATCAGTTATTAACTTTTCACGGCGAAAAGTTGAAAATGTTCCATTTCGAACAAGAATACAAACAAGAAAATCAAGTTTTCCTGCATTTCGAGTACGTTGATAGATATTGTTTGCTTTACAAAGTTCTCGTTCGACATCAGAATCAACAATATTTTGAAGAATCTCAAGCTGTTGATTATTAGTCTTTTGTTCTTGTGTATCGGTTAATTCCAAAAAGATAACATATTGAGGTGGAAATACATCTAGTTTTGGATAGGTTGTGAAATCACATGAATCAACAAGTATTCCATTATCTCTCCATTGTTGAACTATTTCTTTCGGAGCATACATTACATGTTGTTCAGTCGTTTTTTCTCCAAACACATCCAAAAGACATCCAAGACGATATGCAATTGAAATAAGAGGAATTCGAGGAATCTCTATCGGTTCTGAAGGTAATGGAACCAAATCATCTGTTCGACAAAGAAATCTTGTGCAATTAATTACATCACCCATTCGATATCGAACTAATCCTGCTTCATTTGTACAAACTAACTCATATCGATTTCCTGGTTCTATTTCTGAGATGAGAAGAGTTTTCGGTTGATCCTACAGAAGTAGAGGCATAATGAAATCATTATATAATGAAATGTGAACATATTATTTAGCAAATAACATACCTGATGCATATCTTCTTCTTTAATAAATTCGAAGAAGACAGATGTTGGTGATAAAAAGTATTCGTCCGTATAAATACTTGCAAAAGATCCAAAAAATCCTTCACTACCACCGTAGATCATCTGATTAATTAGAAGTACTTTTTCTCCACAATAAAATTTGATCGTTTCTTTATAAACAGCAAAAGAACTTCCGATTGCAGTAGACGCAAATATCAAAGTTGGCCAAAGACGATGAAGAATAGCAGGAATATCTTTTTTGCGACATTCTTTTACAATATATTTAGCTCGATTTAATCGATACGTCGATCCTCCATATTCGTTAGTTATTTCATTCAACGTTTGATTCAATTTTTTTCGGATTTTTAATTCATGAATGTTGTCTTTAAACAAGAGAACTATGATCAAAATTAGCAGAAGAAATACAAAGACTCATTTCTTCAAAATATTTATCGATTATCTTGACACTATGAATAAATTCTGGTGCAAAAATAACCGAATAGGAGAATATATTAGGAACTGCTAATGCAAAAACAAGTTGAACAAACGCACTTGTTTCGAAATTAGTAATTTCTTCGATTAAGTCAAGCGCTAAGATATTGTAAGTAGATATCAGGATTCGAAATATTGGACCAAGCGAAAGGACTGAAAACATTTGAGATGTTGGACCAATAGGTATGCCATCTTTCGATCTTGGAAATAGCTTACTTTTCTTTCCATTCTGCAAATGAAACGAACGTTGTTCAGAAGAAGGAAATGAAGTGGGAAGTGATCTCCAAATTACAGATGTTCCAGTACGTGCTAGCATCATAGTATTTTTCAGCATTGATGCAGTCATTGGAAGGAGTTTGCTCTTTCCTGTTGTTCCAGAACTTGTTGCAAAATAGATTATTTTATCAGAACAGAGTAGATTCGTCTCTCCACTATTAACCATTCTATCGATATAATCTTGATAGTCATTATATGTAGTCAATGGAATTTTTTCTCGAAATTCATTGATTGACGTATATCCTTGTGCGACAGAAGAAGACAAAAATGAAATCGATTTATCCACAAAGAAGGCACATGAATGATTCTTCTTGAGGATTTTCAATAGTAATTCATTATTAATCTTCTGCAAGTGACAAAGAGAATTTCGATAATACGTTACAAACATATCTACGTCTGATCCTCGAGATTTTGGATCGAGTAATCTCTTACGTAGTTGTATTTGAATAAATCTTTTGAAAGTGCATTTGATATACGATAAGAAAAAAATCCAGATGATAATAGTTATGACTATAATACTACTGAGAAACAATGAACGAAAGAGAACGATTTGATCTTGTTGAAAAATAACACTTTGTAGGTATGCGAGTATTGATTCCATGTTTCTATCAAAAAGAAAGCAAAGAAACGTTTGTAACACAATAATCAGTTTTTCTATCTATTCTCTCATGTACGCATTCTGACTGGCATTTCCTTTTTGCACTGCTTGTGACATAAATAGAATTCTTATTTTACTTTTATAAAAGAACACCATAAGAAAAAATTTAAGCAGAAGTCAATAATGACTAAAAAAAAAGACGATTGATATGTCGAACATACTACTTTTAAAAATCTTTATTATATGATGACAAAAAAAGCGAAATACCTAAAAAAAAGATTAACAATTTGAATAAATAACCTTCACTGTATTTATGTTACTTACCGAAAGAGCAAAGATCTACGCAAAAATAGATGCAACAAAAAGTGATCAATTTATATGCTCGTCTACGTAATAGAAGCAGAGAAACACGTGTAGAACGAAAGTAACGATGGTAGATCAGAGAAAAAGGAGGACGATATTAGCTGTATTCATCCAAGTGAATCAAAAATGATGTAATAAAGAATAACAAAAAAAAATAAGATACGAGTATGCACTTAACGAACAGTTACTAGAAATATGTTCATCTGCGTAATAGAAATGAAAAAGTGAATATACCATAAAATAGACAGATAAAAAAGTTTTAAAAAATATTCGTAAAACAATTGATTTACCTATCAAAAGAAAAAGAATAAAGAAGAAGATATTGATTGAAGTAGTAATAGCTTGCATAGTCATCTAACTGGCATTAAGAACGGTTGGAAAAGAATAACCATCAGTCATGAATTTGATTATATCAATTGTCTTCATCTAACAATGGAAGGTCACCAACTTATATTCGAGGAGATTGATCCTATTTGAGTCAAATGAAAGTTCTCATCTTCAAACTAACTTCTATTGCAAGATATGTGAAATTTAGATGTTAAAAAAACACAATGTTGTTCTGACCATATGCGAGAGAATCCATACAAAACTTATACATAGTTCGAACAACACTTCGTTTTATTCTTGCAATAGTGGAGAAAATCTTTTCTGATTCATTTTTATACCCAAATTTCACATGCGTTGAAATATAAGGGGTGGTCTGTCAGTTCATTGGATACATTCATGTTCTTAAAACTTTTGTCTCGTATTGTTCATAGCTAAAAACAGTAGAGCATCATCCAAAACCATTGAATATAAAGTACAATGAAGAAAAAATAAAACCTTAGTGTTGAAAAAAAAGTAGCATTAAAAATTCGCAAAATGCTGTATCTGTTAATCGATACTCTCATGGTCACTAACACATAAAACATCGAAAATTCACAAAATTTTTATTCTGTTAGACTTTGTAGAGTTTTTTTCGTTGATGATTTAAGCAAAAACAACAATTAGAGTTTCATTGGAAAATGGCAGCGCTATAGTCAAAATATTAAATACTTTGAAATTCCAAGTGCCCCAAAATGTTTCTAACATAGTCTGTTTTGCGAATATACCTCCACAAACAAATGATAAATTCGTGGATCTTTTTTGCTAAAGATGCGCCTTGAAAAGTTCTATAAAAATTGTAATAAAAAATTTTTATTACCTTGTTCTGGTAGTTTGTTCCATACTTGAAATGACACAAACACATAGAATAGTGCTATCTTTTATTGTATTTAAAGTAATAAAAATGTTTGAAAGACTTTTATATTTTGTATTTATCTTAACTAAACAAACGATAGAACTTTGCTTTTCCCTTAAGTAATGTGCCATTGAAAGCTCTTAAAAAGCTGTAGAAGTTGTATAATCAAATATCTTATTGTAAAACAAAGTCTTTTAGATATGTTTATGACCATTATGTGAATTTTTATGTCACTTTTTTTCCTCAATACTGAAGTCGTAGTTTTTGTTATTGTATTTTATATTAAACAAGTGTATACATATAGTGTTTGATCTCTATTATACAGACATTTGTTGAAATTAAATTAATATTGTGTAGTTTCAATACACAACTTAAAAGAAAAAAAGTAGCGAAATACTTTTGACGTCCACTGGACACATTTGGTTCATAGGACATGATTTTTAGAATAACATCTTGCGGATTTAACCATCGAACAGTACAGAGATTGATAAAAGATACTTTTACATGTTGACTCATGATTCATCTAATTCATAGGATATATTGGATCTTTATTGACCAATCGAACAATAGATAACCTTTTGTAATACGGTAGAAATATGATCAAACTTTATTCGTTCATTACTATATGATTGTGGTAGTCCGTTCAAATATAAAACGCATTTTATACTGTGTTAGGTTTAGTTTAGAAGTAAAACATTCACTTTATAAATGTGAAACTTAGCATATAGATATGAAAAACTCTTGCAAAATGGAACTTGCAGGAATAATTCGGAGAGAGGTCTAAAAGTTTATTTCATTTTTCTGTTGCAATTTCTTCAAATCTGTTTCAGAATCTTAAAATTAACGAAAACAAGAATATGCAAACGATTTTTTATTCAAATGTTATAATATTATTGCGCATCGTCATTGTTAAGAGCTTTTTCTCATTTATTTATTAATGATTGACGTATTTTTACTTGGAAATAACTATTTTATATCTTCAAATAATTATTTTTTATGTTTAATCATTGCTTTTTTGATTGATTACTTGCCATATTGTGGCATACTTTATTTATCTATTTCTCGATAGATGAAATTTTTTATCTTTTCTGATATCAATAATTATGTTAAAACAGCTCTACAATCTTATTCTGCTTATTAAGTAAATTTTAAATCGACTCAAAAGTTCAATCTTAATCTTATCTGTCAAAATATTCAACTAGAATAAATTATTTCTCTAACAATTTTTGATGATGACGTACCTAATCAACTTGTACTCTTCTGCCACATTTTTCAATTAAACAATTCACTCAATTATAATTACTTGTACATTACATGATATTGAATTTAAATCATTAAAAACTATTTTTCAACTTATACAATCTCAAACAATTACATTTTCTATCATTTCATTAAATGATAGCATTGTGTTGATGTCTATACCGATTAGAGCTTGCAAAAAAGTGTTGAATTTACAAACTTAAAATAATTTTTTAATAAGCATCTCAACTTAAACTACTATATGTTTATCTAGACATGAAACAGTTAAACTTTAAACGTACCATACTAAGCAACCAATTGATTCCTCTTTTGCTAATGTTATATCAAATTGAAAAGTCAGACTCGAGAAAAAATTCTTTCGAAACATTGGCACGTGATACTCCTTTTCTTCAAACGTGCTGAAAATCTCACGGAGTTACTCATTAACATAAATTTTACAAAGGATATATTTTGTTTTTTTTTCTAGCTTGTTTAAAACTAACTTTTCACTATTTTTAGATTTGTTGTAAACATTCTTAATCTATAAGATATTTAATGAACTTGCAATGCATCATGGTACACCTCATCAGTGGATCTTAACTACGCTAACTATGTTATGTTAAAATCACGTGTTCACTTGTTTGATGAAAAAGATTTTTCAATGCATCGGAACGAGTTTTTATTTTTAATTGTTCGTTCAGTGAAATATTAATTTGTTTCGCATGTCGTTTGACATAGAAATGTGTCTGAAAGCGGTTCATAACATGATAGCATTTGAACGTGCCTATTTTGTACTTAGTGTTAACATAAATGACTGAGCCTGACTAAGAGAAAAATAAGGTCCATAATTTGTAGCTGAATACACTTCAATCTATTGGTAAGAACTGGACATTTCATAGGATCTATAGAAAACTATTGTATCAACCGTATATCGGTATATTATCTCATTCTTTTCGTTTTCAATAGACTCATATACATTTTAATTTTAAAATGGATAGGAGTTTAAATTAGCTGATGTGAGACCATTTGCACATTGTTCTGCATGCTTTTCATCAAGATATTTCAAGAGAACATCTTCGTAAACTTTTCTTCCTTTGTGTCGTACGACTTCATCAGGCCAACTTCGTAGAGCTGAGGCTAATCGTCCAGGAACGCCCGGTTCTTGAGCAATATCGGTGATAGGAAGAAAATAGGTACGAATTGTGAAAAGAATAGCTCCACTACGTGGTAAACGTCGAAGTACTTGTCTCTCACTACGAAAATGTATGTTTTCGATAGGTGGATTCTGTCGAGCATCTTTCCGTCCAATACCAAACGTATCTTCAGAACCGATCGAACTTGACCAAGCCAATTCTCCATCTGTTTGAATGGAATAATTGTATCGAACTACTCCATGTTCTGGTGTCATTTTTTGAAAGAATCGTTCCATGCTCTGCTGTAATTTCTCTCGAAATTTTGGTACATTACCCGACGTATGAATTTCAGTGAGTGACATATTGAATTTGTCTTCCAAACGCCAGAAACCGGGAAGAGGAATGGCACCAGCTTTGAGATAATACTGTCCATCATCTCCTTCAATCATCAATGCTAGATCATCTTGGATTAGAAATGCTGCACATTTTAGAGGATCGTCTGAGTGAATAGGATAAATTTCTCCTGTTGCTTTGATTCGAATTTGTTTTTGTGTATTACTGAATTCGTATTCGAATAGTGAAGGATAACGACAGACTAAATATTCACTAATTAATTCCATGGTTTCAAGTGCAGCATCATACGCTTCAGGTGCCGTCTTACACAAATGAGAAGCACGTTCTCCATTAAGACGAGCTAATTTCTCATTATGATACCGTGTCCATTGATTGTCAATTTCGATCCAATCATTCCAATCTAGACGACAAATGCCCATAGTAACAAAATAGTCAGGCCCATACTTGAATGGACGGTAAGGTAACGGATTTGTGGTTCCAATTGACCAATTAGGATAGGCAGGAGGAGATGGTGCTTTAAAATCAACTGGAGTCCACTTGCCAAAAGGTCTCTTTTCATCGGATTTCGTAATACTTTGTTTCTTGTGTCTTAATCGAACGATGTAAGACAACGTTGCGACGGTGATTATTGCTATCAACAAATACTCGAGCATCGACAATCTTAAAGAAAATTGAAATGTATTGCATATATAACATATGGAAGTAATGCACACGCCAAAGATAGGCAATAAAGAAACAGTTAGATAGAAGAGACGCGCACGTATGTGAGAGGTGTAAAATAATAGGCTGTGCTAAGTGATGCTGATAAGAACGAAACAAAAAGTTAATTACACGCAGCATGCCATCATTGATAAATATTTGATTATATGATATTTTATTTTAGCTTTTGTCTTTCAATATTTTTTGGTCGAGATTTGCTTGTTTCATCACCTAAATAACCCAAAAGATTGTCCAGCAAGCTATAGAAAAAGTTAAATATTTTGTTATAATTCTTAGACATATTTAGAATTATACACAAAGTTTCAGATTTTAAAGTCTTGTACTTTATTGTGGTCCATTATTTCTTTGATGCCAAGTGTATACAATCTGCTAATGAATGATCCACCATAAATAGGAGAACTTTGCATTTCATTTTTTGGTTCTTAAATGAGTTTTATTAAAAAACAAAATACATCAGAAGATACAGTATGAGAAGCCCAACAATTTACATGAGACAGCTTACTTACAGTTACATTTATTTGTTTTGAAAATCGACGAAATTCTGAACGATCAAATTTTGATTTTGTAAAAAGTGGTCTTTTTGTATGCGATGAGCGCCTTTTCTCTTATTTATCAGCTGCAACATTTTATTCAGATAAAAAATAAAATACATCGTAAGATGCAATGTGAAAAACTCTACAATTTGCAACGAACAGTTTTATTTTAATTATGTGCTTTTTATTTTGAAAATAAAAATAAAATTCTCTGAACTACCTATCGCCGCATCGAAGATTGGTTGTCGGAATACTGTTTATTTCGCAAGAAAAGTACCTATTCAACATAAACTTAATATTGTAGGTTGTAGAGCGTTTCGTACTGCATCTTCTGATATGTATGTTTTTCAATAATCTTTTTGAGGATTAAAATATGAAATGCAAAGTTCTCTCATTTATTGTAAATCACCCATTATGTAGCATATCGAAAAAAGTATGACACTAACGTTCTAAGCATTATAACAAAATACTTTTCATTCTCTTAGAGACATTTGAGATTTAAACGTTCATGCCATCCCTGAGACTCAATATTGGGATTATCATTATCTAAAAATAATGGTGCTTAAAAAATGCTGACACACATTTAATAAACCTTAACAAAGTACTCCTGTTTTCAATGAGAGATTTTCATAGTACCAACGCCAAGAACAAAAAAATTAACCAAAAAATATACACCAGAGAATGAAAAAATTGGCAAATTACTTTGAAATAAAATTTGATAATAAACGGTATCTTCTATCTGTTTCACATGCGTTAGAAATCTTGCGCTTTTTTCTTTTTCTTCGTCATTCCAATCGATGCGCAAATTTATTTTTTTTGTTCTATTACAAGAGTAACAGAATAATTTGTTTCATGTGTTTTTTTACAAGCTTTAATAAACATACGCTCTATTAACTTTTTCCTTATTTTCATGCATCATTTTTATTCGACACAGCCACTTAAATTGACGCTTTTTTTCTCTTATGTTGTCATCATTTTCTGAATTTTTTTTTCTAAAGCTTAACTAGTAAAATCGTTTCTGTCGTCGAGTCCATGCAATGTATTTTCCGATTTTTTGGTAATGTATTGACACGAATATTTTAGATCGTTTTCGCAACATTGATTTGAAGAATAATTGCATTCGTATATCGTACGTGACACATGACTCGCTACAGCATCCTGCTATTCGTCAGTATCTTGACCATCTCATTCATTTTGTATATATTCTTACAGCATAAAATTGCGCAATGTCGTGGATCACGAAATACAGCCTTCTATTTAGATTGGTTAATATCTATTTGGTCCTATACTGCTCCACGTCGTCTTATTAAATATACATTACCCTGGTTTATATCATGGTTTGGATTTGGACCGTTGAATATACTGTCTAGTTCCATCGCTGCATGGATGCAATCTGTACAGGGAATACCGATCATCTCCTCTCTATTGGATACAATTAGTACTCGAAGTTACATATCTAAATCTTTATTAAAATTGATCGAGCTTGAATCAACGCTTCAAGAAATGAAGAATCGCTTATGGAATCCTGATTACGTTGCTCAATGTGTTCGTTATTATAAATCGTGGTTAACTTTTCTAGCCGTCATAGATCTTGTTTTAGTGATTAGTTATATTTGTTATTGGCTTTTCGCACGCCGAAGATGAGACAATGCGAGATGAATAAAAACGCTTTTTTTAGAAGATACTTAGGGCATACCAGAAATAATGACGTCAGTATATTACTTTCTTAGTAGAATGCCTGAACAAATTTTCTTTTCTCGTGTAGTGATAGAGAAAAAAATCTTCTGTTTTTCTGTACTATTTGATCACTGTTCAACTAGCATGATAATAACAAAATTTCGATAAAAACTACTTTTGGGTACCGCTTTACTAATATTTCTGAAAGTTCAAGTGACTGGGTTTTGCATCTTTTACGTTTCAGTTTTCGACCACTTCATAGATTGTATCAAAGAACAAATTCTACCAAAAAATGTACAATTCAAAGAAGCGGCCTTATGCAGAGCGTAGAGCTTCTCAAAGTGCATCTTTTGACGTATTTTGTTTTATTTTGAATAAGTGACACTAGGTGAAAAAAAAGATGAAATTAGAAAAGATCAGTCGATTTTGTGCCAAAAACGTGTCGTTTTCGCACTAACGAAAACTAGTCTTCAAACTTTTGCTCGTTTTCCAAATAAAAAGTGAAACTATGAAAAATGCGGTTGTATAATTTCCTAAAAATTTTGTGAAACCAAATCAATTTGTTCTTTTGATCGACCAAAAATTTGTGAAATTTGTAGAACAAGAGTGTCCATTTTACTTTGAAATACTTTGGTAAATATTTTAGCTAATTGATCAAATGTTATTTGTCCAGTTTTATATAAATCAATTGTCGGAACATTTAATTTACTAGTATCAGCTTGAACTAATTCTAACGAACAGCGTTCAAATAAATCATAATCAATATATTCATTGATCGAACGAAGATAATTAGGAATTGTAAATTTGGATAATTCTTCTGAAGTGAATAATCTTTGTGCACATACATATAATGTATCAAAATAATTGCTAATATTTTTCCTTCCTTCATCACTCTAATACTTGAAATACTAAGAACAAGAACACCACCAGAAATAAGTTCTTTAGATTTTTATATGCTTCTTGTTCATTTACACTTCCATAAGTATGAAAGCAATGATTTGAAAGATTAAAAGGTATTTTGGATAACCAACGAAGTGAAGATGTTGTAAAATCCATTGAAAGAGTATTTAATGGTAGACATTGTTCATAAAATGAAATCCCACTTGCTACACCTTGATATGTTTTATCTTCTTGTAAAAGTTTCATGCGAAGAATAGAATTTTTTCCCTGCGATGAACCAAAATCACAAATTGTTAAAGGTAAATTTGATGACACATCCAATACGTCCACACCTAATTGAATGTATGATGTCATTAAATAAATAATGGCAAGTTGAGGATCAGAATTTTCGTTATAACTTCCAGTCATACCGAGCGTCGAAATTGAATTTGCCGACATTTTCGATAACAAATTTGAAAATACTAACCAAGATACTTTTAAAAAACCTAGATCAATTATATATTATTATTAGACAAAAAATTGATTTCATTTTGAAAAGAAAACTACAAATACATATTTACTTTGTTGATCAACGAATGTAAATGTTGAATTGCTATTCGATACAACATGCTTTTTATACATACATTAATATGAAAGAAAAAAAATAATATTTCATTTGAATACAATATGATGATGTCTGAGCAAATACGATTTGTTAATGATTGCTTTGTAAAATTTCTTATTCTGGATACTTTTTCTTTACATGAAAATACATCGTATATGTCAACTCTTTCTTAACGATGCCCAACGGCAGTTATATGAATATTATATCACATATTAAGAAATAAGAAACATGTACGGTGCTCGTTTTTAATGATAATATATGCTTTATTTATTTTCTTCAATTAATAGAATATTATTTTATTTAAGATGAGAGTAATCGAGAGAACGAAAAAATCCTCGATAAATTAACTGCATCGAACTTCTGGGGTGAAAACAGTTGATGGTGACATGTTCAAAAGCAGCAAAAGACATTCCTCTAATTTCCGTTTTGTTGATTTTTCTATCATTGATTCACTCCATTTATTACATTTATGAATCATTTAAGCTAATCGAAGAAATATTTATTTATAGTCAAATACCTTGATTATAATGAGTTCTATTTTAATATAAATTCAATAAACAGACAAACAATATAGAACAATAATAAATATCCGGAATTTGAAAGTGTGTTTCTTTAAACTCTTGTTCTACTTTTCCATGTTGTCCCTCCAGCTGTCCGTTCTTGATATGGAACTACTTCATTACGTTTTTTCCAAAAGAATATTCGTCGTTGA